>WYDI02002334.1:0-35315 GCA_009867235.2 Psittacus erithacus
GAAGAAGTTCTTTACTGTAAGGGTGGTGAGGCACTGGAATGGGTTGCCCAGGGAAGTCGTGAATGCTCCACCCCTGGTGGCGTTCAAGGCCAGGTTGGAAAGAGCCTTGGGTGACATGGTATAATGTGAGGTGTCTCTGCCCATGGCAGGGGGATTGGAACAAGATGATCTTAAGGTCCTTTCCAACCCTAACTATTCTATGATTCTATGATTCTATAATTCTATGATTCTGCAATTCTATGATTCTGCATTGTCCAGAGGAGAACATCTGCTCTCCCACCACCTTCCTCTCAAATTAGTCCAGCTATAGTGTAAAAATAACACACTTTGTATTCACAAAAGTAGTAAATTTTTTTGAGTTTTGTTTTCAATAAATCCAAATGATCTAAAATATTTTAGAACTCTGTCAACTAATCCAGCCACCAAATGTATCTCCAGTCCAAGATCATTCAGGCTTTTTGCATTCACAGCTCTTCTTGTCCTCTCTTCCACTGAGTGAGGGTGAAGGCAACTTCAGAAACATAGGGAAAAAATATATCACTGCTCTCTTGAGTTGCCTTTGGTCCAGTAAGCAATAAGGGGTTTGAAAACCTACTTTGCTTCACCCAAAGTCACATGTGGCCAATCATAGTCTTCTTCATTCTTTGCAACTTGGCTTCCGTAAGTCTTATAGTTTATCGGAATATAAAAACAAATAGAACAAGATTGAATGGAGATACCTATTAGAATACAGATGAAGGAGAATTTTCTTTCCTCAATAAACGTATAAGCAGCTTGAGTTGTTGATCTTTATTCCACTCTAGCTGTCTCTGAGTGGCTGTCCACACCAAGATGGATGAGAGAGCAACACAGTTAAAAAGGAATAACAAACCCTACTCTCTCCTCACTAGTAACATGAATTTCTGTTGTCCTCTTTGTGGGCCCCTACACATGTAATGAATCTGGTAGTCCCTTCCTCACTTCAGTTTTAGGGCTCTAGTTGAGTATTTTTGTAAGTGAATAGTGTGCTTATCAGATGCAATCCATCTTCCAGACTGCCTTCTGTACATGTAGATTATTGTGAATCTCAGGAGCTGCTTTGAATAGTGGCTGTAAATGAGAAAAACAGACTTTTTTCTTGTAGGCTACTTTACACAAATTCTCCTCTTTTTTTAAGTACAGTGGATTTTTAAAAACTGGATCAATAGGGCTCTTAGGAGTTTTTGTCTCAATCCAGCTTTAAGCCTAGCTGTTGTATTTGCTAATTCTCAGAGCAAAATCTCATTTGTTCCACAAGACTCTTTTTCTTGTTTGACATGTGCTCTCCAGTAGGAATTCCATCACCCTTTGATTTAATTCTTCCAGATGTTTTATGCATCCTATTATGAGCCTCTTCAAAGAAAGAATAGTCATGGTCCAGAAAGCAGTCGCATTTTCATTGTTCCAGAGAAGGTAATAATTTTTTGCTAGGAAACAGAAGCAAAAAAGTGTATGGGTTGTTGAACATATATGTGTCTATATGTATATACATAAATCAGTAATAAAGAACTCCCTAAAATCTTGTGAGTTAAACCCAATGGAAATATACTACATTTAAGCAGTAAATACATACATAAAAAAAACATTCTATCTGAAGGTAACAGTATCCTTGGGAATGGAAGATTTAGGGCTTTTAACTTCTCCCCTTTCCACATAATGATTTGCTTTGTGTTTATAAAGGGGTGTCGTTACAAAGAGGGGTAGTTTATTGCACCTGAAAGCCTTAATGCCCTCATGAAAGACTGTAACAAAATAGACATTTGTAGAACAGATTTTATATTTTGGCATTTAAAGTGCTATAATACTTCAAACAAGAAAAGTCAAAAATGTGGCTGAATCTTTGCACTCACTCAGAACTCAGAGGTTGCTCCTATAGTAATTATTTTGTGCATGTTTCCACATTGGCTACTTGTATCACTTACCATGAGCAAATCCGCTGCGCATACTATTCCTTTCCTAGCACAATGCTTTTTCATTATTGTTGTATAACCAGGGGTTTAGGGAACCCTTTTTCTAATTCATTCATGACCTCTAGGCTTGTGAGGAAAGGTTAATTAGCTGCTTTCTCAAATAATTTCGAACATCATGTTGTACCTTTACTATTCCTTCAAATAGAAATCACAGCTTAATTTCTCCTAAATCTTTGTAGAGTACATCCAGCTAACACCCCCTCATCATTCGCTGGCCTAAACAACCTCCCCTCATTGGGTTTTTGATTAATCTTTTTTCAAGAGCCTCTTCAGTTCAAGCTACTCTTCCCCTCAGGAATCTTAGAAACGAACAGATGTTCTCAGAAAACACCAAAATTTCTGCCCAAATTATATGTCATAACAAGCAGTCTGAAAATAGCCTTTTTGGGTTTGTTTTTTTTTCCCTAAAAAAAAAAAGCAACAAAAAACCCCAAAAACCAAGCAGGGTAGATATTCAATATCATAAGCTGTTACCAAGCCCTCTATACCGTTTCAGCGTTTTATTTCCAATAACATTTCCTCCAGACTGCAATGGGGCAGATTTTGCTGTCCTGGAGTTTCACCAATAAATCAGGAGAAATTGTACTGATTGCATGACATCACAATTAATTAGTCTTTGTTTCAGCATTTCTCATGACCTGACTACTCTAAAAGCAGAAAATGCTTCCTCCACTTGTACATGGCACTGTGAGAGGGACCTAACTTGTAATGACTGTAGAAAGGACATGCTGGAGCAGCTCTGCTAAGCCTCCATTCTGCTACCTACGGGGCACTTAGGTCCTGTTCTCTTGTGTACAAGGAGGACCCACCTTTCAAGTAGCAATGTAAGAAGTACAGAAGACCTGAAAACCCCAAGTATGAATAACACACACTGGAGAAGACACTCTCAAACCTAAAACGTAGGCGGAAGCACACTGATAAGGCCCACACAAACTCTGCCACTTTAGTGCCACAAATGTGTTGAAAATTGAACTTGACAGTTTTTGTACTAGGTGGTTTAAATTACATTTGTCAACGCTTCAGTGAGCTTCATGTTATGAATATTGATTTTTCCGAAATGTAGTATATGTGCCAGGCATGTATTTGCCCCTGTAGAAATACAGTGGAAAGAAACATTTGGATGTAACTAACTTGAGAAAGCTTTCCAAAAGCAGCAGCTGGACACGGCGTCTTCACACAGACACATCAAAAATAATGTGCTCATGTTCTCACAGTAACTCCAGCAGCAACTACCCCTACAAGTATCAGCATTTTTTTTTTACCTGTAAAGACCTTAGTTTCTGAAAGTAAGACCTGAAGGTGGATTTTTTTTCTTTACAAACTCTTTTGTAGCAGAGAAAAGTGGAAACCTTTTAGAAAACCTGAGTGAGTCTACACTGCACCTCAGCACAGTGGTTTGTCGATTGGTTTGACAATTTTTTACGTAGGTACAGGGGGAGAAAACTGACATCTTCCATGAGCAACTGGTATTTAGGTTGTTATGGATTATTAGGCTCACAAAACAACTGGATTACAATATGTAATTATTTACATGCAGCCATAGGAGCTCCTTTGGTCTCCAAAACTAGACCATAATGCTATCCAATGGCTACAGGTGGGATTAAAATTATGTTTTAAGTGTGTAATTCCTCCCTGAAGCAAAATAATTTCTTATGATCTTTGTCACTTGAAGCCTTTCAGCTGAACATCTTTCTTCTTCAGCCACAAGTTACTGAGTGTGATAGTGTTCACGAATTTGGGCGCTGATCTAATCACTATCAATAAGGGTGATGCAAAGGAGAGCAATTCTTTAACAGAAAAGAATGAAAACCTGTGATCTGAAGGGAGCTGCCAATTAAGCTGAGTCCCTCTTGAATGTGAAATTTAGGGCTGCATTCCATATTCTCATTGACCAATCCAAAGCTAAGGTTATCCCCTGAGTCTTTTAAAATATAGCTTATGTTCACTATATGTGTGTTTGTATGGATATGTTTGTTTGCTCATATTTAGAGAGGAGTATGATACAACATTACAAATAATGTTACTTTTCAGCTCTGATGTTTTTATCTCTATTCCAGAATATGAACATTAATATATTAGTGCTTAGTGGTGGCACAACTGTGATGATCCAAGTGTCTAATTGAGGCACAATCTATAATTAGTTCTCCTTGCTAACCTTGCTTCATGTTCAGTCTTCACATCTTTGACACTGATGTTGCTATTATTTTGCTCTTAGGAAATTAATGTGATATACCTTGAAAGGATGTTTTGGTTTGATATTGAGTATCATATATTATTTCTTCTTCTGTCAATATCTGTTTATTCCCTTTGTCCATACTTCACTGTGTTTTGAAGAAAGAAGCACTTATTCCAGAACCTCAGCCTCTCTGAATGACGAAATAGTTACAGCTTAGAGATATTACTACATATAGCTTAGTAATTTTCTGAAGGCAAAAATATGTTGGGGTTCCATTTTACAAGAATAGTTGGGTTTTTTAAAGAAAGGTGATAGGCTAAATATTGATTGAGTCTAATACACACACTGATATAGTAAAAGGGGAGAGAGCAACACTTAAGAGGAGAATGTTCCTAGATGGAAATTTGCATCTGTATTGAGAAATTTGTATCTGTTGCATGAATGGATGGTTTTTTTCTTGAGAATGATGAGCAGGTCAGTAGCAGTGGTCCTCAGTCATCACCTGCCCCATGTGTACTCAAGCTGGTGACTCCTACTTGCTCCTTATTTGTCAGCAGATATTTTACTCCAGCTCAGAAAGAAGCGGGATGACCCAGCGTGAACTGAGTAGGGGGTAAAATGAGTGACAGAGGGATTCAGCAGTAATTCTGCATTTCCTTGATTTTGTCAGTTTAAAGTTGACCTCTTAACATTAATGTACATTTTGTCATTTATTTCTTATGCCTGGTGTACCTACCTTAATACAGGGACAACAGTTCATGCTGAGTGTTTTATACGTAATTTATATCCAATACTAAACCCCTTTGTACCGCTTTAAGGGGTTATAAATTCAGTGTAGCCTAGCGGATATGTTAATGCAAAACTCCTGGCCTGCACATTTTGCTTGATGTGAATTGCCCACAATTTTCCACCCCAGACATTCTGCCAGCAATATATAAAAGAGTTACAGAATGTATCCATGAGCAATAAAAAAAGCTGCCTTCCTGGGAATATTTGCATCTCTAATAGTAATATCCACCAAAGTTTGGATCCAATAGTCATTGTTCACATTATTTTATTATCCACGAAGCAGTGCTATTTCCAAGACTTGTACAACATCCAAAGTTGTGGTTGTAGAGAAGTGTAACAGCACTATATCCAATTTTACTGCACTCTGTTATATGAAGTTAACAACATGCTGAGATCTCTGTTATATTTTGTCTTGTTTGTTTACACTTTGGCTAAGATGAGATAAATCTACTACAATGATACATAAAAGCCATCCTAAGGGTATTCCATTGTATCCTGTGAAATTAATGTTATAAAATACATCCACTTCATCTTCAGTGTCCCATTTATTATTGGCCTTCCTATCTTTGCACAATGATATTAGTGGTTTAGATGCTTTCTAGATGAGATAAGCACAGTCCTTTCTCATAGGAACTTGTACTTTTGAGGCACTATTCTACACACTGCACCCTTCATACATTTTGTTTTTCAGTAGTTTGCAGGACTAAATAGTGAATGAGGATGTGACATAACAAAATAGAAACAGAAAAAAAAAAAAAAGCAATTGTGCAGAGCCAAGGCAGAGCATTGTGCACTAAGAGAGTTGTATTTACATCTTTAGAGTTCTAGAGTGGGTGTTGTCACACATCAGCGTGCATGTATTGAAAATACTATTTCTGTCATGGATAGATATTAAAAAGAAGAGGCAATGGAGCTGAATGTTTGATTGGAACCCATTAGTATTTCACTGCTTTATATGTGTGCAAACATGATCCCTCTATCCCTTAGATGGTGCTTTCTCTTCATACAATCCCCATTCTTTTGGTCCTTACAATGGAGTCCTTTCACAGAGAACTTTACAGGTGGAGACAGTCATGTTGCAGACCTGGCATGGAACTAGAGAGGTGAAGGGGCAGATGTCAAATATAGGATGGGGTAGGAGCAATGAAAGATGTGGGAAACAAAGCTGTATGTAGCCATTTTGGTTGCATTAAGACTCTCCTTTTGTAGCAGGAGCTAGAGGAGCTGCACCTCCTGCTACTCTAGCTCCTGCTGTGGCTAGACAGATGAGGATCAGAGTGCTGCTATTAAATCTCTAGGTCTATCAGTTTCCCTCTTCTCCAAGAACTTCTCAGTGCTGCATAGGATCATGGCCTCCCTGGGTCCCTGAGGATGGCTTGCTCCCCACCAAAACCCCAAGGGCATTCATTCTGTACCACAGAGCTAACTTTTGTCTCCTTGAGAAGGAAAAATAATGAATCCAAGAAAAATGCAAGGGAAATTCAGGAAGCCAGAGTATCATTACTGATGTTACAGTTTCTTATGAAAAGCTGCAAGGGATCTTTAAGGTTTAAAATAAGCTCTCAGAGCTTCGAGTTTATGTTCAAATGAAATAATTTAAGAAAAAAAAAAAAAAAGAAATTAAAAAGGGATTTCCTTATGAACACAGCTTCTCTCAAAACCACATGGGAGCTTTGATCAAACACAGAGCCTTGAGAAAGTGTATTGTATTATGTACAACATTTCCAGCAGGCCCCAAACTTCACTTGGCAGCCTTTCATTCAGGTGCTTACCAAACCAAACCAAACACACCTTTATTTCATTCAGTCTCATAGGCTTTCAGTTCATCATGTTAAGGATACAAGCCTTTAAGAAATACGCAAATCCACTCTGTAAGTAGTATGGAAACATGTCCTATGGTGCTAGGTATTGTGTCTCGTAGTAATATGTACACAGAAACTGTCATCCCTTGTAGGGTTAAAATAGTACTGCCTTGTTTGCCAGGAAAATTGTTTGTTTGTTTTTCTGAAGGGGAGCACAATTGTTCAGGCTGTTGTAAACTGAGTCAAAATAGATTTCAGTGAAGAGTCACGTTTTACTGAATTATTTGTGACAGCTTTGATTAATCGCAGATGTGCTAATCAGATTTTTTCAATTTCTTATTAACTAAGGTACCTTTTTTTTTCCCAGGACCTGATTTTTCTTCTTTGCTGGCGATAATGTAAACCTGACCTGAAAGCTGGCTTCAGTCCAGCCTTGGCAGCTTGCAGTCACTGTGCAAATGAACAGGTAGCCTCTGGGTCTTTGTTTATTTTAAAGTTTCTGTGATGATTGCGATCTGGCAGCTAGAAGACAGATTCAGGTCTTGTTTTATGTAATTGTTATAACGGGGAAATTTTGCAAAATCCCTTGAAGCCAATGATAAAACAGGATGACGTTCCTCTGTCATTGCACCCTACTAAATGCCAAAGAAGATCAGAATCTGTCCTGTGTGTTCAGGAAGAACTCCCCCTGAAAATTAATTAAGACCTAGGGTTTTAAAATGTCACTAATATATATATATTTAAGAGATAAAAGGCAAAAAATACTTTGAGGTTACAATCAACACTTAATTTAAGTCAATTCTGTTTATTTTACTTACGGGCAGTGAGAGATATCAGATTTCAACACATCACACACCTGCATCTTCAGGGTTTGTTTGCTATCCATCCCATGCCTGCACACAGCAGACAGTAGTAACAGCCAGTAACAGCACAATATTTTCTAAGCTAAAAGGAATTAAAATCCTCATCTCAGTTTCTAGAGTTTAAGTACACATTTAGAGACCATGGGGGAAATTTGGCTTATTGTGAAGAGCCCATAGTTATGCCCTCAGGTTGCACAGAAAACGCATTCGTTAACAACAAGGCACGATCAGTAAGCACTGATGATCACCATTGAGCTGCTGTTGCTGGAAGTCAGATTGTCACCTTTAGGTTTGCGCACTCTTACTTTAACATGGAATTAATGGAAAATTCAATTTTTTTTTTCAGAGTACAAAATATGTCAGCAAGTACTAATAGGGATTTGTTTCTTTTTCCTCAAGTTGCTTATGTATGAG
Source organism: Psittacus erithacus (assembly GCA_009867235.2). Lineage (NCBI taxonomy): Eukaryota > Metazoa > Chordata > Aves > Psittaciformes > Psittacidae > Psittacus > Psittacus erithacus. The sequence goes on from WYDI02002334.1 coordinate 8,033, forward strand.
GCTTGACTTCCTGAAGTCAGTAAAAGAACTTTGTTTTTATGAAGCTTCAAATCTGGCAGTTGAGTGCACAAGGGCTTTGAAACAGGAGGGCAGAGCACTAAGGTTGACATGTGTGGACATCTCCACAACTGTGCGTGCGTACATGCAGGAGGCTAGGAAGGGAGCATGCAGAAATGTTCTTGGGTTTTGTTTTCATTTTGGATTTTCCTTCAAGGAGAGGGAGCTCCTCACCTCAGTCTGAATGTAATTCTTCTGCTCAGCTTTAAGAAAAGCTACATAAAGAATAATGAAGCCCGGGATAAAAACCATAAGGTTTCCAATGCATCTTCTGACTATTTGTAAGTAATTGAGGTCTGTCGGGAGGGGACTTCCTTTTATTTACCTTTCCTTTTTAACTTGAGGTTAAGAACCTAATAAATCTCTCCAGGTAGACCCTCTTCACCTCGTAGACATCTTGAGAAGTGCCACTGAGATTCTGTGGCATGCGGCTAGCAACTACCACCCATTACAGCTGCTTAATAAAATTACCTGAACGCTGTCTTTCTGCTTTAACTGTTTTTCCATAAATCAGTTAGGGAAAAAAAAAAAAAGGTAAAAAATGTTAAAAATTGAAAGAGAAGGTGATGTAAAAATGCCAATTATAAGGAGCTCCCCAGGTACTGGAAAGAATTTCCAAAAAGGTACATAGGAAACTTACCCTGTTGGGATATTTTATTTTTTTTTTTAATTTATTTAAGTTGTGGGGTTTATGAGTATATCCTTAGAAAAGAAAGGTTTGTTTTCTTGGCATGAAGGGCAGGAGAGCAAGTCCTCTAACACCCATGAAGTTCAGGGATCAGTAGGGTGAAGCAGCTTGAAATCTCCCCTGGTCTCCTCATGAAAAGCTGCCTGACTGGATTCCCCTGGCTGTTGGTACTATGGTTTTCCTCAAAGTCATGCTGCCACCAGCAGCTAGTGACCTGGAATAGGAGCTGCTGTTCCCATCAATTGTCTGAGAGATGCAGTTGGACTTTTCCGCTACTCCTGCTCTAAAATACTGCCTCCTCTCCCTACCTCAGGCTCATTGCTTTATGGAGCTGCTACAGGCATCTTGGAAGAGGGCACATGTTCAAGAACAGTCTTTCCCACACCTCCTCCTGTAATGGGTGTTCAGAGCTTTCCTTTTCCTCTAACTATCATGTATTCATCAGTCCAAGACTATAAGGCCCAAAGAGGGAATACAATTACACAGAAATGAACTTCAAAAGCTGAATTGTTAAACTCTTTTTTTTTTCTATATGAACTTGCCATGACTTGTATGCAAGATATTTTCATTTCCCAAAATGGAGAACAAAGGAGAGAAGAGGAATGATTGCAGTAGAAAAATGAAATACATTGTCTTATGTTTCAGTTTAAAAACAGACCAGAAAGGAAATAGTTACCTTGGATACAGTAATTTCTCAATCTTCTCACCATAGCCAAAGAGTACTGCATTGTTCTGAAATTTGGCACAGGGATTGGTTTGTTTGTTTCCAAACAGAGAGTGAGGGTTCAGATATAAAGATTTTAAGCTCATTAGAAAGACAGAGCTGTGAGTACCTGTGTCTGCCTTTCTGTAAAACTGAAACATTTGAGAAACTGAAGTTTTCTGTATCTCTTTTCCCTTCTCTCTTTGATTCTTTTTGTTTATAAGTCTCTTTATTTTTTGCAATTTGGCTGGAATTTAGCATTTCTTTCCCAGATAATCTTTACTTTATCCAATACTTTCCCCTTTCCCATCATGTTATCATGATGAAATGTCTTCTGCAAGCTCAGACCTGGCTCTTTATTGCTAACACCTGTTGTTGTTATCAAGCAAAAAGGAGTTTCCAAGTAAGATGTGACAGATTTCAGCATTGTATTTTAAATACTGGATATAGAACAAGTATTGGACCCTGGTATTCTGTCAAAGATGCTCAAAATAAAAGGTTGAATAGGTCCATTTATCTAAACAGGAAAGAATTGCAATATTCAAATGCAGGTTTTGATTTTAGTCATCCCCACTTGAAAGCTTTGCATTTTAGGTTGGTAATAAAAAGAATCATTTATGCCTCATCTTTAAGATTTTACCTTTGGCAGAAGAGAAAAATAGACATTCTAAACTTTTTCTCACCTATCCCAGAGTTTGTCATGTTAGAAGTTACCTGAGTGGTCACATGGGAAGACTTAAAAAAAAAAAGAAGAACACGGATAATGGAGGATGTTAAAAATATTGAGATGTTTGCAGAAAGACAATTGGTTTTGTTGCCTTTATTGCTTAATTATCTCATGATTATTCATCTTCTTTTTTTACTCCTTGATTGCCTGAATGTTTTAGTGCCATCAATGATGAATGATATTTTTCTGAATCTCTTTTGTCTCTGCTATGCGGTGAAGTTCAGCCACTCTGTACAAAGGTTATACCCAGTTAAAACAGCTTGTTAATTATTTATGAGACAGCAAGAAGACCAATGGGACTTCCACTTGTCCTTCTGGAGAAATAATGAGACCATTACAGTCTATTTAGCACCATGAAAAACAATATCCACAGGTGACCTTTCAGAATCATTGCCAAGTTGGATTTATGGCCATCATGTACTCTCATCAAGGAAGAATATCAAAGAGGAGCTTCAAGTTAACTGGAACTTCAAATGGCAACAGTATCCTGAGGTTTGATGCTAATAAAATCTCTTCATTTTTCTTTATTTTATTTGAGTGAATGTTTCTCACAGATCAGATCTGATAGCTAGTGTTGGGGTTCTTTTCAAATTCTGGGAGCCTACTTTGGGTATGTGCTGTGATGTGACATAAGGATAATGGCTGAGATATTGCTGATCTGTTAAAATGGTCAAAAAATCTGTACTTGGAGAAAAACTTTGCCACTCCATTCCTTCAGCTACACAGTCCCTGAAACCAAGGCTGAAAGCATTTTTAGTAGTGCTTGGGCCCTTGATATAAAAAATTGAATACCACCATCACCCCCCAGGGCTGGGAAATAACTTTAAAATACATAAGACTTTGGTTTTAGTAAATAATGCAAAGGAAAAAATATGGTTTGCTGGTCCTTTATGGTAGCAGTTTGTTTTAAGGTAGATAAAATTTCAATCCTGATCTCTAGGTGGGTTTGAACAGACATGGACATCTATCAGAATTGTGACTAAAGGAAGAACTAATAACTTAATCTAAATGCCGTCACTGAACAAAACAGCAGCATGTTGGACACATGCAGCTGTGAAACTGAAGATGGAACGACAAGCAAACAGAAGGTAACTGCATGTCTTGAAACAGATGTGAAGCAGAAGGGGCATATTCCAAGCAGCTGACAAAAAAAAAAAAAAGAAAAAAAAAGAAAAAAAAAAAATTTGTACTGGACTAATTATAATTGATTGCTTATCTTTAAAAAGTGCAAGAATTGGTGTAAGTTTCAAGAGGATCACTCAGACCTTGTCTAAATGATGGCATAACAGAATTGCTGCAATGTCTTCGTGATTAAGGAGCATGACCCACAAGAACCAGTGCCATGGGAACTGCTGAGGAAGCCAAAGCTGGCATTCAATGAAAGCTGAGTGCAGGCAGAAGGCACAAAAGTAACTAGATGTTTATTCATCTTCTTTCATGAGCATCACATTCATGTGCTTTTCTTGGCCAAAGACATAACGTCTTCTACCATCAGTTTTGTCTATCCCTTCCTTCTACACCAAAGCACTGACAGCAATTTTCTCCTCTCTTTACAAGCAAGAGAGTAGTAAGGGAAAATTTTTCTTCATTATAAGCCTCTGGTTATAAGAATTGTTTCTCCTTTGATGTCAGAAGAGATTTCTTTACATTGTCTCAGACTTCAGGTGTGAGCAACACTGACTTTTTTGTGGAGCTCAACTCAAGCAGTCTCCTCTTCTATGTTAAGCAAGCCATCTGCCTATGCAACTGCAGCTCCAGCTCTCATCACTGCTTCTGGCCATGGTGTCCTCAACTTGTCACCCTACCCGCCTCCTGCATCACCACCTACCTCTGTCTCTGACTAGTTCCATTCAACCACCAGAAAGCTGTAAAATCTCAGCATTTTATTTCTCAATCGCGTCAGAGCTCTAACCAGCTCTACAAATTTCTGTTTGTGCTGCCTGATCTGTAATAGCAATGGACATATTATCTGTAAATAACGATACAAAGCTTTCAATGCTTAAACAACTGCAGATCCAGCAGACATTTTGCTGTCTTTTTTTTATATTGAGTAGTTTCAAGACCATCGCAGCTTCTGGAAAAGAGGTGTTTATTGAGCTCCCAGTCAGAAGGGGCTTCACAAGGAACATTCTGAGGATAGAATTACTAGATTTTGCTTAAGGGCAACAGAACCTGAATTCCTGTTTGCCCTTTACAGTTCAGAAGCTAGAAAAACTGTATATCCTCCCATAACTCATTAGCAGTAAGGAAATTGTAGGATTAAGCATGGTATAATCTTCTCCTTCCTCTGCTTACTTTTAAAATCCTTGAACTCTGTATTCTGGATTCTTTTTTTCTTTTCTCTTTTCTTTTTTTTACTCCCACAGTAAATGAACTGGAGATTATTCACAAATCAAATATTAAATGCTCTAATATCCAAGATCACCTAAATCCTGGGAACAATGTTGGCCACTTTCCAACTCAACAGCCCATAATAGGTATATTTTTTTCCAGTTCACTTTCAGAGCTCTATTAAACTCAGTGTAGTTTAGTGGTCTTCTACAATTCAGTATTTAAAGTAGTCATCAGGCATTTTGAAAAAAAACATGAAGTAAAATGCTGCCTATTGGTTTCTTTGTCATGAGCAGTGTCCAAAGCCCTCCCACATTCATCCTTTCCTTTACACCCCCCTGAAGAATCTGATACACCATGTCAAAAGCAGAGCCAATGTTTGAGGAATAGAATATCTCTCAAAATGGTTTCATCTGAGCTTTCATTTTGGGTCTGTAGAGTACCTGCTGACAGGGAGCAGATTCCTCATTTCCTGCTGTTCAACATACAACTGGATCGTAAATGAAGCTTTTGACATTGCCTCTGTTACTGAAATCTAGCTGCATCCTCCCATTAAGTGATTTCTTCCTCAAGTCTTCATTTATCACTTTCATATTCCACTTTGAAAGGAGCAAAACTTCCAGGGAGCAAAGTACCAGAAGGGAACCATTAGAAGAGGATGTTTGGGGAGCAAATTTTCCACACAGACCATCAAATTTTGTCTATTCATTTTTATAGGTTCAAGACAAACCTTAATCAAAGACTGCTTCCTTCCTACCCCCAAACCCTAAACTACAACACAAGCAATTTATAGCAGAAACTGATTTTTGGAAGATTCTGCTTGCTTGTTTTTAAGGGACCACCACAACATGTAAGTTCTTCAGAAGTCACTCTTCTTCAAGGTGCAGGAAAGTATAATTTCAACAACTTATATTTTAGAGCATAAACAGTAACCGGCATTCTTTAAAAGAAGGTCTTCCAAAAGAGAAATAGCCTTCTGGTCTCTTGGATAGAGATGACAAATTTTTTTGTCAGCTAGATAATGCATATGAAAAAGACCTCTATAGGTATCTATAGACACCTTATCTATTACCTGTCAGCATGGCTGCCCTCATAGAGGTGTCCAGGGAGCAGAAGTAGGGGAGTTCTCAATGATAGGTCCTTAGGTCTAAGTGGTCTTTCCTGCACTATCATGAAATTATTAATGTAGGTGAGCCACTGAATGCAGCCATAAAAGAAAAAGATTTAAATGAACTTTAAAACTTGCTGTTAGTTGTAATGTCCCCAGTAAACACAATTTTATGTTTACACTTTCACATTTAGATGAGACTGTAATGTGGACATTGGGCTTTCATAGGCAAATACATATTTCAGCACTGCAAATTTTGAGAATGTGCTTTTAGAACAAAAGAAAGATTTCCTATAAATAGAAATGAATATACAGCGACAGCTAATGCAAAGTGCAAAATTAATGTCAGTAACTAAGTCTAAGGAGAGTTAATAATAACTATAGCAGGACTTCAATGAATTAAAGCTGTACTCTGTGCAATTCTTGCTAGATATGCCAATGCAAGCCTGAGTGACAAGAGCAGTGGAAGTGCTCGAACTTCTTAAAATGGATCTTAAATTAAGCGGATAGTTTCATTCTCTCAGGCTGCAGACACAGGATCTAGTAGATAATGCTCAAGGCATAAGCACAGATCAAATCTCACTGCAACAGCAGTGTACAAAGAAGCAGAGAATAAACAGTCAAAGGCATGCTGACCATGCATTAAAGAAAAGGCACCTGAAAGTCCCCATTTACCCTTGTTTCAGCCAGGAGTACAGTTCTCAGTGTATGTATGATGCAAAAATAACCCTTGAGGATATTGTCAAGCATTCATCCACGGCATTTTAGATAAAGGTGAGCTGATGTGCTAGAGATTAACTGCACTGTAGGCACGCCTGTAGTGCCCTGTGCAGTGAGGTATCCTGAGGTGTATCCTGAGGCAGGCAAAAAAAAGTCATTGCTTCCACAGAATGACACATCTAGTGTATTCACTAGATTTTCCCAATCTAGTGAACTAGGATGCCCAGAATTTTGTAACACCGAGGCAGGTCTGGCTCAGGCACATCTACATCACATCATATAGGCATTAGCTGTTCTACATATGCAACAGATGTCTGTAGTCCTAAAGAAAAATTCTTTCACAGGTAGTTACTGGTAGTTTTACTAGATTAAAATCAGCCAGGTGCCTTACATCACTGCTGGCAGAGTTTTGCTCCCTGAATATGGAAGCAAACTCTTCCATAATTAGGAATCCAGGAAGAATTTAGGGCAGCCTCAAGCATAAAAGCTTGAGGGCAGCTTTCACAGCAGCTGCCCTCAAGCGTTTATGGACATCAGTGAAACTGCGCATCTCTAGGTGAGGGCAGATCACAGCTCCTGAAAGCTTGTTTATGGGAAGAGAGGGAGAATTTGTGAATACAACAGCAATGCTTGGCTTTTGCTAAAACAAATGTTCTCAATGGCTGAGAATGCCAAATCACAGAAGCGAGAATTTCTTCAGGAGAAATAAACATTTTTCAACTGGGTTGTTTTATTTCTATTCTTTTTTTTTTTTTTACTCAACCTTTGAGAATCTTCTGGGTGCAGCAGCAAAACTGTCTACAGGAAAAAAATAAATTACTGTCCTACAGTTTACACTCTGGCATAAACTTTTTAAACTTTGACTCTCTTTATTACTTTCTGAATAAAAACATTTCTGCTGAATGTAGTGATTTATTTGTATTTTTGCTGTTTCTGTTGGCATTTTATGTTCAGACATGTTTTGAAGTACTTAATACAAAATAAACTCACATGCAGATAACTTTGGAGCAGCGCAGTACTTTAAAAACCACATGTTTACAATAAAACAGTAAGAGCTTTGAAACTGAAGTTAAGCTCAGGGTAAAACTAGGAAAAAAGTTAGAGATGTTTCTGCACTCGTGAGTATGATTCTGCCTGAGTAGGGCCAAAATTCTTTTCTCATCAAAAATAACTTAAATCTGGACTTTCCCCAGTAAGTCAGTGAAGATACTTCATGTACACTTCTCTCAAGAAAAGCAGAATCTGAGGCTCTGTTCCCACTCTTGGTTTAGGTAATGGAAAATCCCAAATGCTGAAGAAATTGAGCCCCATGGAGAAAAGACAGCCACCTAAGACCCAAGGTTTTCATCCTTTCACTCAAAATGTTTTCACTGATTTCTGTACATTCTGACTTTGTAGTCTTTTTCCAGGAGAGTTTTGTAAGTGAAGGGAGGCTTTAAATAAAAGTCTTTTACCAGCTGCATTGAAAATACGAAATACATGATATCATATCAAGTCTAAGCTGATACAGAGCAACATTTTTCCTCCTTACATTTTTGGCAGATTTGTATTGTGTTTTCATGGTGGGAAAATGACAGATGAATGGTAAAGACAAAAACATCATTCATTGGTAGCCAGATCTTTTCTGGAAAAATATAAACTAAGCCAGTGTTCTCTGAAGATTTCATCTTGCTTTAATTATACCTTGAGAAAGTTAGAAAAGTTAAGCAGGTATCAGCTTTAAAGATGCCCCACATTTTTTAAACTCTGACCAAATAACTAAGAAGAGGCATATTTAGTGTGCAACTCACCTCATTTGTAGTTACCCTTGTCTGGTTCATTCCATTCAGAGCTCAGTGACTGGAAGCTTGGCCTGTGTTTTCTGTTCTGGCCACTTGAGGGAATCGGTCTGTAGCTGTGGTCCATAATTCTTGTTTTTACACTAAGGAAGTAAGAAAAATTATATTTGTTGCAGAAAGTTTTCCAACTTTACTTCAACGTGAAAGACATCACAAAGCACCGGCTCAGAAATAAATTACTCCCTACACACTAAATATCCAGGAAGGGGGAAAAAAGGTTGATAAATGAGAGTCTTGGGAGTTGCTAAGTGAGGTCCCTGCACACAATTTATGATCATGCAGTCTTGGACTTCAGAATGATTAATACAGCTAATTCTCAGTAGAATAAGAGCTGTTTTAGCCCAGGAGAGAACTGTACGCTATTGTTTATAGAAGCAGATAACATCAAAGTAGCCCACTGCTTGTGTTAAGCAAATAGAGAATTCTGGGTCAGTGCAAATTAATCCTAAAGGAGTAAGAAAAAGTTCTTAATGACTGTTAGATCAGTGTGTTATCACTTTCCATACTACCAAAAATGGTAGAACTGTTAATGAGAATTACAAATGGCCTCACTCACCACAGTGTGCTGGCAGCTGTCTATTGGTATGGCCACCATTAAGTCCTCTGATGATCTGTACATATGACATTTGTTAATGAAGTGAAGAAGATTTAGGCAATTTTCTGAGATATTTGAGCCATTGCAAAATGGTCTTTTGCAACAAACATGCAGTGTTTTATGCTGCAATTAGCTGAGTGGACTGAGACCCTTAAATCCCTTATCTCCTATTTGTACAGTAAGATCCCATTTACAGAAATAAATGAATTGAATTTACACATGAAGTAACTGTGGGGAAAAAAAAAAGTCTTGTTGATTGTGTCTATTAAGCTGTGTTTTCTAGTTCAAAGACAAGGAAAGCACACAGTTTAGTTTTGTTTAAAAGGAATAGGTTGCATTTCACATACTGACAGCACCGCAGTTAACTACAAATTGCCTTAGAAGCATTATTTGGTTCCCTTAAAGTACAATTTAACAGCTAGACCACAAGAAGGTCTAGAAAATAAACTTCCTTTATTTGTTTTTAGGAGGTGGTTCGAGTTTTATTGGTAATGATTTGTGCACCTCTGAACATACCCCATCACATTATAATTCTGTTCCAGTCCCTCTGACGTGATCTACGCGCCACATTATGGGATGAGGCAGGGCTGTTGACAGGAAAAAAGTGGGAATAGTCTATAAGGGTACCACAGCCTTGTAAGCCGTAAGCTTGTTAGCTGTGCTGGTGGAATGAAAGGGCAAAAGTCTCCTCAATCCCTGTTGGCAAATCCATGCCTATTTATAAGTCATTATAAAACACTATGAATACACACTCAGTGGGTAATTTAACTCTCCCACTATAGTTACTGTGTATTTATTTTTCCATTAAATTTGTTTTTAAATAAATTGTCTTGTTTCACACAGGATCATTACACCAAGAAACTATTTACATAATTATTATGTCCTCTGATATATTGTTCTCTGGTACAGTTGTCGTCACTCAGCAAAGTTCATAGATACATCTCAATGCTTCTCAGAATACTTGGCCCTGAAAGCAAACACTTTTCAGAATTGAAAAAGGAGATGCTTCTCTTAACTTGCATTTTTCCTGACTGCCACTTTGTGCCTGGGGTGCATCTTTGGAGGTGAGGGCTTTTGCTGATGTAAACCAAGAACATGAAACACCCCTGTGTGTACACAGAGGGAAAATGTTTGTTCGGCACAGGACACCACCTCTTTTTTTCCTCTCATTGATACTCTTACTTGGGAGAGTTTTTTGCTCAGGGGATGCAACAAAGTACAGCTGTAGCAGCCTTGCTTTATTCTAGCTTGAGACTTCCCAAAAGACCTCCAAGATCTTTTTGTATGTATTTGAGTGGGGGGCAACCCAAATCCATATGTATGCTGTCTGGAGTAAATGAGCCAACTCTTTAGCAACACACAGACAGGCTTGAGCTATTTGCCAAAAAAACCATAGTTGGTAGGAAAAGCTGCCTACTTCTGAAATTAATAGCCTCCCAAAGGAGAGCTTATTAAGAAGGGAAAAAATGCTCCCTGCACAAAACGAAAATATATCTTCTCTTCCTCTTCTAAGACCTTCTCACTTAGTTAGTTTGAGAAAGGTAAGCAGCTTTCCCTTTCACCCATGGTAAATCAGTTGCCTGACCAGGAGGGAGGTTACCTGAAATTACGCAGGTAAAAATGGCACAGCCTGTGGCCTTTGTCCTGGAGAAAACGCCTGTAGGTGGCTCTAATGCCCACACCTCCATCATTGCTTAACCAAACCATTCCTATTTCTTTTTTTTAATTTTCTCATGGAAGTCTGTCCCTCTTGCCATTTAATCAGCCTCAAGGTTTCCCTCTGAACTCTCTCCAGTATGCCCACATTTTTTGCTGGTATGTACCTGGAACTAAACACTGTGTAATGAGTGCAGAACAGAGCTACAGTGTAATGGGCACACAGAAAAAAACCCTGTGTCTTTGGGCTTGTGTAACCCCTGTCTAGCAGAGTTAATTTGTGAAGTTTGTGTTTGAAAAGGCAAACTGTGCTATTTTTCATTTGCAGATAAACTTCTGAAATCTTCCAGCTCCACTCTATTTCCTAAGAAAGAGGGGAACAAAAGGAAACTATTGAGTGACTGCTTCTGTTTCGGCTCCATCTGCCTCTCAGAACACTGTATGCAGACTCATTAAAATGCTCTGCAGTCTTTCTTGGTGCCTCGCTTGTCCAGTTCACCCATTCTAGCATCGTACAAGTAATATGCTGTGCAACTGGCTACTCTGACAGCTTTCATGACGCCGAAGTTTATGGCAACTGTAAATCTATTAAGCCACAATTTGCACTTAATAAAATGAAACAGCAAGTAGTTAAATGAAAGCTCAATCCTAAACTGGAGAACATTTTTCAGGAAAAGTCATTGAGCCTGCTGTTGCTACTGCTGCCTTCCTTTGAGAAATTCAATAGTGCAGATTGAGGAAACCTGGAGAGAGCTGGCTATTCCTTCCTTCAGTTCGTAATTGCCCCATAGACCATTTAATCACTCATAGATGAAACAAAGCCTGTGCTGTGGAGTCCCGGAAGGGCAGGCATGCGCTTATCAAACACTTCCTACCCACTGAGCAGAGCTGGGAGCTCATCCCGATGCCTCTGAGCAGCCCTGCTGTCAAAGCAAGGAGCTGAGAGCAGACGGGCACTTCCTGCTGTCACTACACCAGCCTTCCTACTTGCCTTGATTTTATTAAGGTAAAGTCTGTGCAAGCCAGTTTTTCAGGAGTGAGGTTTGGAGCAGAGAATGAAGCTCTTTTTGCACAAGAAGCCAGGCGGGCACTGAGACACCCGCCAGGACAATTGCTGCTTGATACTGTCTTGACCAGAAGAGATAAGCGCTGAAAGTTATAAGAGAAGCAAGGACTTACTGGCTCCTGTAAAACATGTTTCTCTGTTAACTTTAAAATGTCATTCTTCGTACCCCTGGCTCTGCCTCTTCTCCATATTGTGGTATTTCTGGGTGACCAAGTGGATGGCCCTGTTTCACAGATGAATAGTCTGGTCAGAAACCATATGCCCAGTTCCATTAACTTGAAGAAATAAAAAAAAAGCCTGGCCAGAGGAGGCACTGAGAGCTCAAAAACCTGATCCATCATACTAATTGGTTTGGAATATTAGCCTTTAGTTGAGATTTGAAATCCATTTCCTCCTGAATATAGGCAATTTGCCTAATATCTCAGACATTATACGTAGCCATGCAGAGCTTGACACTGCTCTCAACTCCTAGCTCATATTTTCCAGAATACACCAAGAGAATATGGTGCTTGAAATAGAGTTACAAGAACTGGCTGCTTCTGGGAGGGCATCTCTGGGTATGTGTCTCCCCCCCATCCAAAACTTTTGTCAGGCAGAATTCTTATGAGGATTTTTAATTCACAGAAAACACTAAGTGCTGACTAGCGCCTGCCAATTAAGTTCAGCCCATTGAACCAACAGTTTCCTGTTACCTGTTCCTTCAGGTAGAACAGCGGCTGATACCCCTGCCCTTTCCCAGGCTTCTGTGCAGGGACCTTTCCTGCCTGAAAACAGTGGGGACACCTGTTTTCCGAGAGTGGAAGGCCAGCACCTGAAATCCTAGGAATGGGCCTGCTATTCAGAAAAGGGTGCTTGATAAGGCAGCCACTGTGATAGGCAGCGGAAATTTGATGATGAAAGGAGATGCCTAATAGATTAATCTGGTGTGATTTGCCAAAACACAGGGTTTTCTGGAAGATTATCCACACTCGCAATAGGAAGCCCTTTGTTTTGTAAAAGTCCCCACTTATCTTGGCATTCTTTATCTCAACAAGAAACATAATGGTTTACTTGTTTACATGCATGGTAGATATATTCAGAGCTGGGCTTAGGAACTGTGAACTCCTTTTCATTTGAAATGTTTCCAGCAGGCAGGTTATTAGCTGAGGGGGAACAAGCAGTTGGACACACATAAAATTTAAATCTGCCTTGCTTAGATTGGCAAAAATGAATGTTATTTCATCCACTGGGAAAATGTTTTACTTCCTGCTCAAATACTTTTGGAAGAAAATCACAAGCTCATTTGTAGCCATCATATATGTATGTATATATTTTTTTAGAGTTAAGTGGTATGTCTACAGAAACATATTTGTTACTGTATACCAGTTATTTTCCACTAATATTAATTATTTTATTAGCTTGTCTTTACTTCCTCAATTTTACTTTGCTTACTATAAAATGTGACTGATGGCTTTACATTATTTATACTGAATGTGTGGCTGGAATCTAGCCCTTGATGTGCCTTGGATAGAACTGCTTTGGTTTCTGGAATTGATTTTTAAATACCTTACACATCCGGGACTGCAGAACTACCAAAGCACTGTGTTCCTGAACTCTGAAAATAAACAAAAACTACCATGTTAGAAAACAGCCTTATTAAAGCCCTTTTTAGCAATCTTACAGCAAAAAAGTTTTCATAGAGTGCAATATTAAGCTTTCTAGGCACACAATGTACACGCTGTACAAAGGAGTGTGCAGCAAGAATGTGCATTGTATTAAAGGAGCTGGAGCAGGGGATTTTGACAGAGTTATTTTTCTGTGCTCCTCAGCAGTAAGCATATTGTGTCTGCCATATAGATTTTAAATCTACTGCAGAGGCAGCCAGTTTCCATAGCATAATAAGTACGAGGTGGGGGGTCACTTCCAACAAGACTAAAAGAAAGGGAAGACAAGTAAGCAAGCTTCTCTCTCTGATGCCACTGGATTAATTGTGTGGACTTAGCAACCCGCTACAGCCAGTACAACACTGGGGAAGGAACAGGAATTAGAAAGAGGAGGGAAATGGGACTGGAAATCTGATAAATCCATCAAAAAGAATAGATCTCCAAAGATTTGCCTGTCTAGACCAGTGGACTGCTGCGAATGGGAGTTAGTGGCTCATGCAAATGGATACAGTGTAATGAAAAATTACCATGGAGTAATGCTTGGCATAGACAAAGGATTTTATTTTACTTGTAGGACATATTTTATGGTTTATGAAGACATTGGAAATCTACTTTCTGTTTTCTTCTTCCATAGTCATAGTTTACATTACTTATTTTACAATGTGTTCAGGCACACATTGTACCTCTTTCTGTCTGCTCCAAACCTTCCTATAGTTCACACTGCACTTAAAGCCAAGTCCTGAAATTCAGCATAGTCAAGACACAGCTGAAACTGAGAAGTGCAGGGAAAGTCTTCAGAACTTGCTTGGAATTGGTGTGAAATCAGCATGATCTTTGCAAAATTTCTTCTTCAGGCTTGCAGTGTCCATACAGTGTCCATAAAACCTTTAAGGTAGAATCAGCAAGCAGAATCAAATATGATTCCCCCCAGAAAAAGACAAAAGCTTTTTAATGTCATTTCCTTTTGTTGGTTAGTGGGACTACTTTCAGAGGAAAGCCCTTAGCAAAGCAAGGGTGACAGCTATACTCTTAGCTGTAGCAGTAGAGACAAAAAATGGTTTCTTAATGCATTTCTTGGCACTTAGTTTTTTCTTCACACTTCCTGAACAATTGTACTTGCAGTACTTAAAAATATATTTAAATTCAGGGTGGTGATTAAGACATTCTAGCAAAGGTGAGGTGTTTAAACATCTCAATGTGCCTTGTAAAGCACATTGCTTCCACTGCAAAAATTCAAACATCTCTCATTAGGGTAGGTATGGTCGGCCTTATGCTTCATACCACTTTTTCTCACTCCATTATCGTGAATATAATAGCACAGGTTTCTAAAAGGCTCCTTGATTTTTTTTGGGGGGGAGAAGGTGGGAGATATTATGTCTTTAGGATTGGTTTGCTTGTTCATTGAGGGGGGGGGAGAAGGTGGGAGATATTATGTCTTTAGAATTGGTTTGCTTGTTCATTGAGGGGGGGAATATGTTAGCAAATGCATCACTCCCATTTGTTTGTCATTGAAATCTTATTGTTACATCACCAAACAGTAAAAATAGGGTATTTCCTTTTCTATAGGTACTAAATATTATGTCTGACTACAACTTCTCCCTAAAAAGTACCTTCTGGGTTAGGCAAGTTTCCACATGCACACTCGTAGATGACCCATGGCATAGTAACCCAGCCTCAGGCATAAAATTTGCCTGGTGATGTTAGAATATATTCATTATAAGATGACTTCTACAAATAACATTTGTTTTTATTATTTTTGTTTTAATGTCAGAAGTAGACGTGTCTATGCGCATCCCAGGTCTCCTGGAGGAATATGTCCCTCCTTGAGAAAAGGAAATACAATGTCAAACCAAGGAAGTGCCGTTACATCATGAAGGATGTAGCCTTTCTGATGAGCCATGCTATAGCATGGTGCACTCCAGAGAAATCTACAGCAGTGTTTCAGGTAAGACCAGAAGTGCATTTCTGAACAAATCTCCTAGTTGCTCCCATTTGCGATGCAAATCACAGCTCACAGCACAGAGTGGGTTAAGACCATGCATATTCCATAAGCATATTTTGGGGATGAAACTAAGCCAGATGTGCTCCAGGACTGCACCTAATGCACTCCAACAGCTAACAGGTAGCTAACAGGTCCCAGACCCAGGCACAAACTAGCCCAATGCAAACCCCCTCTGGGACATGCCTGGTCCTTGGCACCAACGGATTTCCTCCACTAATCTGCTCATACCAGCCTGTACTACCTGCTACTGTATGCATAGCTTCTGTGACCAGCACTAATTTTGCCATGTGGAAGGAAGTTTATGCGAGTAAAAACACAGCAGTGGATTTCAGAGCAGATTAAGATCTGGAGCAAACAGAAATGTTGCATGCTGACCAGGTGGTTTGCTGAGGGGCAAGGCTTCAGCTGAATCAAAGCATCTTGGTAGATGTACAGAGGAAGCCCTGAAGCTTCCACACAGGATTATTTGCTGCACACTGCTACTTCCCATCAAATCTCTCTCTTCTCATTACAACAGACATTTGTGAGTGTGACTGAACAAAAGCAAAGTCTCTGTTTCAAATCAGTACCCTGTGAATGTCCATCACAGGGAAATATCTCTTAAAACTGCACGGGAAGAGTAGTGGGGAAAAAATTACATGTATAGCAATAAAGTAGCAGGCGATGGCGCATCTCTGGATAGTGACGCAGGCCCTCAGCATTTCTGGTTCACCATTAGAGCGGGACAAGACAGTAATTTGCTTCTGGAAGCTCATGGGCTGCTTTTTTGCTTCATTGCTCAACTTAGACTAGTAAAAGATACCAGCTCTCCTTACAAGCCTTGACTCGGTTGTAAACTTAGATTACCCAAGCTACAACAACAACAGGACAAACTCTGCATAGTGCAAATGTAATTTGCAGGGTCAGCATGAAACTGATACCAGCTCTTGGATGAAGACAGAGCTATATATGTTGTGTCACATCCATGGAGCTGCCAGCACCTGCTAAGAACCTTCAAGACAAGCTGAAGCCAAAGTGAGCTGAGGTCACGCTTCAGGCATGCCAGGATGGATGAAGTCATTGTGTTCAGTGACCCTGGCTAAATGTAGTGGCAATGTATACATATTGCAAAACCACAGTCCTCTGTCCACCCTCTGTTCCAGTCGTCCTTGGTCCTGCTTCATGGAGGGGATGCAGGAAAGGTAGCCTTTTGACTGTATGCGGCAGCTACAAAATTAAATTTTTGCATTGTTAGATTACGTACAGACTTTGCATACATGGCCAGAATTTAGCCCATCCTATTTCCAAGGTTTACCAGAAGATATTAAATATGTCTTAAATTCACCTTTGAAGCAAATGTGTGAAGTGTATGTTGCAATATGCATTTATTTCTACTGACCTCCCAAATGGGAAGACGAACATTGCAGAAATCTTTATGGAACAGGCAGATGACTTTAGCATTGTCAGCTCTCCACCAGTGGATCTGAGGAAACAGAACGTTTATTGGGTTTGGGTTGCTGAGATTTTTTTGAAAGAAAGTCTTGGATTTTTGGCAGCTGTAAATAAGCTTTCCATTCAGACAAAAGACTTGTTGTTTCTGGTACTCGGCCAAAGGATTAAGCACAATATAAAAAGTAATATACTTTGGTCTGTACCTTAATGCCAGTGAAGTCTGTATGCTCTAATTTTGTCCTCTTCATCTTTATTTGTGGATAGATTTGTCGTCTTTTGCCTCTTTGCACATCTTCCTTGCACCACAAGAGGACATGGCACATGACATCTCTTCACTCTCTTATTTGGCTGTACACATCCAGGAATTGACACTGTAGCAAAAGGTCATGAGACCTATAAATTAGTGTGATCTTTGTGTAGAAACTCATACTCTTTCGTGTTAGAGGGACAGCTTCCATTATCTAGTTCAGTGTCCAGCATACCATAGAAGTAAATGCAGCTGTTTCGTTTCGGAGCCAGTAGACTGTTCCCATCAGCAGCAGCGAAATGACAACTGTTGGATTCATCTATCTGCTTGTTCCCTCTATGTGTCTCTCCTCTTTCTTATCCCGGACCTACTGTCCTACCCATGGCTCATCATTACCTGTGAAACTGGATGGAACTATTTTCAGTTATTCTCTGGAAAGGAGTCACCTTCCTAGTTTCAGCCTTGCGAGACTCTTCACTTAAAAACAAATCACTACCGGACAAAGAGATCCCTCTGTCTCTTCTCTACCCTTCTATGCGATGCACACAGCAGAAGGATATCAGTTGTCTTCTGCCAGTTCAAACAAAGGCTGTTCAGGAGGAATGAGCATCTTTCATTCAGCCAGTGCCAGAGGGGCAGAGGTGGGGATGACCATGTGCAGAGCAGAGAGGTTCCCTCCCAAGCTCTGTCTTTGCCATCTTTCTCTCCCACACAAATGACGCTCGTTTATAGCAATTTAGAATAATACAACTTTGGAAAATATATATTGGAGGAGAAAGTGTTGTTTTAAGAACTATGTGGAATTTTCAACATAAAACTAAGAAAAGCACAGGCAATTTTTAGTGGTAAAATGTTTAAATCCCTACATATTTGACAGATTATTCCACATGAATTACAATGATTTGTTGTAAACGTCACCATAGCAGCTACATATAAATATATACAGTCTAGTCTGACTTCAGAATAAAGAAAGGTTTATCTTTATTACCTGGTGCACCAGCAAGACTAGAAACATCCCCTCTGTATTCTTGAAGAAGGAGACCGAAGGTTTGCTTTTCTTTCTCTCTTTTTCTTTTGTTTTTGGGGTGGGGTTGTTTTGGGTTTTTTATTCATTTTAATAGTGAGAAAATTGCTGTGCAAGCTAGTCAGAGAATGTTGGCAAATGCACATGGATAAACTTGAGGGGTGAAATCTGAGAATTCTAGAAAAAAATTAAGGATGTTGTCAGGAACAGAAACTTAGAATTGGTAGCCACCTTCCTACAGATGGCAAAAAAAGGCCACTTCAATTATTTAGGTTGCCAAAGGATGAATTAGAAAAGGAGAAAGTGAGCAATGACAGAAGAAAACCTTAAGAAGACACTAAGAGGAAAAGAAGAGGCAGTGAAAGGAGCAGGGGAAAGGAAGTACCAAGCAGCTCCAGAAACATTAGGAAATCAGAGGTGGAAGCAATTCAGTAGTCCAAAGGAGCGAGTGACCACAGAAGAGCAGTGATGGAGAAGCAGAGGGAGAAATTCCTTTGGAGAAGGTGGCAATCATCTTGATAAAAACACTGCAGGAAAGATGATGCAGTTGGAAGCATATGAAGGGGCAGCCTCTGAGTCAGGGAGTGAAAGGGAGGTGGAAAAGACAGAGCTCGGGAGGGAACCTCTCTGCTCTGCACATGGTCATCCCCACCTCTGCCCCTCTGGCACTGGCTGAATGAAGAAGAGATGGCAGACTGCATGGCTGTTCATATAGCTGAGGTCTTAATCACACTCTTCCACAAAGAAATTATATTTCTTTAGGCACATCCTGAAAGGGAGACAAACCTTTTCTTATATTATTGTGGCTGTTGATCTCATGCTGAAAGCAGCATCTGAACAAGCTCCTCCTCCACTTAAGCTGTTAACATTATTCATCTGAAGGCATTTGAAGGTAGTGACTTAGCTGGGGTTCAGGTCTTTCCGGCTCCCAAACAGTCAGTAGAACAAGAGAGGTTGCTCCGGGCAGAAATTCAGGGCTTCCAGCACAAGCTTCTTTTCTTGACTTTCTTCAGAAAGCCTGAGGCTTTCTCTCTGTTTCTCTCTGGCCTGTTTAGGGTACCTAAGGAGTCCAATCCCGAGGGGGGCAGTGCTTCACCACCAAGTCTCCCAAGCCAGCTCCAGATCTCTTACACTGAAAGCAAAACCTATAGGTAAAGAGAAGTTTAGAACTTAACCTCACATGTCTATCAGGGTTCTTTTTTTTTTTCCTTTTTTGCTTTTTTGAATGGCTCACTTCCTAAGCACTTTTCATTTGAATTAAAAATGGTGTGTATGTGGCTACATGTACTTCAATCACCTGCAAATTTGAAAATGCTTAAAATTCATGTGCAAAATAATAAGAAAAATTGTAAAGCTAGCACATGCATTCAGCAGTGGAGAATATGAACAGAATTTTAACATGTTGTCCTTTGAAAGAAGTTAATATTGTATGAACTGGTGTGGAAATACCATAGATCCTGTTTCAGTTGAATGACTTCATTGAAAGAGCCGTAGCACCAAGATCGAATGCTACTATTTATTGAAAGTGATAAATTATCCAAGGATTATAGTTCATAAACATAAGACTCAATGTCTAGGAAAAAATGTATTCAATGTCTAGGAAAAGAATGTAATTACTACCTTAGGTATATTTTAAAAACAAGCTGTTCTGTGAGTAACAGAGCCTGATCCCCTGCATGGTTGTGTCTTATATCGTTTATATGTTACTGCGGTATTAGCCCTATTCATCTCTCACATCTCTACTTGATAATCCCTTTCAGCAAGAGAGAGAGCACAGCCTGAAGCTATGGGTTTACTGGTGAGCACACCCGCAAGTGGCCAGGAGCATATGATCTGCGTTGGGCCATTGCCAGGCAGAAGCAAAGCTTGCTTTGCCAAACAGGGGCAATACTACCTGAAGGAACAAACGTGTTTTTTCTCTTCCATCCAACCACAAATTTTCATGGCAGTTATTGGAACTTAACGATGTTGGGAGTTCTCCTCCTCGGTCAAATGTAGTTGAAATTGGCCTGCATTTTTGTGGGGACAGGAGCAAAGAGGGAGGAAGAAATACAGAGTAAGAAAGAAAACAGGGCTAAAAATAACAATGTTTGGATTTTTCCAGGCCACTTATCTTGGAACATTAGAAAATGTAATGTGTAAAATAATACTTTTTTTTTTCCATTAAAGACGCAGAGTAGCAGACGTAAATTAATTATTTTCATTTTGATCCAGTAATACAGTTTCATACACATTGACAGCTGCATTTTCTTCAATTCAGACTACATACATTTTGAGCTTTTTATTTTTCATCTCCCAGAAGGATGTACAACACGCTAGGGAGTGATTTGGCCAGTGGGGGGAAAAACACTTTCCAGTGTGCAGATTATTATGGAGATAAGCCCACAGCTGTGTGAGAAGCACATCAATAGAACTACATCTGTTTACATCAACTGAGGATCTATCACTTATCTGTAGCAGTTTGTGTCCCAAGATAGCTTAACTGATTTGGACTTAATACTTGATTACATGGTTATTTTAAGAGCTCTGCAAGGACCCATAGGAGAAATCTTAACTGTCTTTGGTAGTTTTGCCTAATATTTGCTGTAAGTCCCACAACCATTACTGATAGTACGTATTAACAAACTAAAGAGGCTGGTTTTAGTAGTCTGCTACCCTGTTCACACTACTCATCGGTGACATTTTAATTTTGGAGGAATTAAAACCCTTTCTCTAAAGTAAATAGGCTCAAAGTCTGGTCCACAGACATAACTGGCAGTGTCAAAAGTCAGAAGGGTATTCAAGTCTTACATGCTAATGCCAAAATTAAGATTCAGGACAGCCCCCACTGCTTTGGCATTCTGATGCCATGGCTAAACATCAATTGTTATTTCTGAGAATATTATCCTCCCTCAAGTTCATATTTTCACACTAGTTTTGATTTGGCTTACTTCATCTTAATTACAAATCTGTTCTCTTTTCCATGCCTATCTCCTTGCTTATCTCCATGGCATCCTATTAAATACCAAAGAGGTGCAAGACACCAGAGCAGCATGTGGTGGATGAAATGCAAATGCAGATGCTTCTAGCAAAGGCTTTGCTGTTATGTAGGTTATAATTTATAGTTTTCATCAAGTGCCACTCAAAGGAAATAGGGTTACCCATGTACACACTTATCTCCGCCTTTCCTCTTGGACCTCCGCCCTTCTTTCTTTTCTTCTTTTTCTGTCTCAGTGTATCTCTACTGTTCTGTTGTTCTCGATTCTTTGCAGAGTGGCATCATTTTATGTATTTAGTTGTCTACTGTGAAAAAAGCAAAAGACAATGGATCACTGTAAATACTGGCTTTGCAGGGACCTGTAATGAGCAAATGGCCAAGGAAATTCGCTCCAAAGTCAGCAGAAAACTCAAAACTTTTAAACTTCACTGCTTCCAATGCACATCAGCTTAATATTAATTCCATCAGGAAAAACATGGATAACTTAAAAATCTAACTACATGGACCTTCAGGGGTGATTTTTAGTTGCTGACACTCCAAAGCCAGCAATACATGCTCTCAGAGTACGATCTTAATGCTCATAGTCCCTTGTTCTCATTTTTAAAAATGAATGGTGGTGCATCTGCCCATAATCCAGATCTCAAGATGCCAAAATTTTCTTTTCTTTTTTATTTTTTGTTCCCACAGGAATGTTGGTGGATGCATAGAGGGGGCTGAGTTTTGTTCAGATCAGCTTTTAACATAAATACTATTTCATATTGAAAAAGAAGAATCATATGCATGAAGAATGAATAACTTTATAGGGAAAAAACTGTTTTGTCTGTTCTTAACTTATTACACACTCAGTTGCTTTCTGAATATAGCATATGGGCTATTGTACTCCAAATACACTTTGCAGATATCTACCAACACAATAATCAGTTGTGTTTGCATTACAATCAGACTTGACTCATGCCTGTAAAGTCATCCCATTTGATGTATTTACACACAGACTTTCTTCCTGCTCTTTCTCCCAAAAGACCACATAAAATGCAAGGAATGGTTCATAAATTCTGAAGTAAAATTTGCAAAAGATGCAAAACATCATGATAAGGCTGCTGCTTAAGCTGGAAGAATATTGGTAGTTGGGATTAGGAGGTGGTCGTCTGTGGTTTGGCTCTAGAGGAAAAGCTTGGGTTCTCTTTAAGTGCATTTTAGCACTAGAAACAGGAGAGAAAATTGAACAGTGACTCTCAGGCACCCCATGTCTCCTTCCAGGCTGTGAACCATGCACAGAAAAATGGGTTCTTAAGAAATTACAGAAGAGAGCAAACTCCCACTGCATTTATGTTTTTCATAGTGGCTTAAAATCACTACAGACAAATGTAATGCTTGAACATGCAGGAGCTGAAGCTACCTGTATTCCAAATGTCAGTCAGCTGGATTTCAACACATGGGAATTATGACTGCAACTGTTGATCTGTGTGAACAGGTTTGCTCTTGTATATCTTTCAAAGATAGGAATTTTTGAACAGGAATTCTTCATGAAATTCAGATGAAATACCATTTGAATGAAAAAAGGAATTAAAGAGGCAAACAATGAAAACAAAATTGCTTCAGGTACAGACAGCAATCAAAGCACTTTAATTGCCAGTCCCTAGTCGTGACAGAGTACTTGTGTGGCTGATGTGGAGAAATTGATATTTTTATTAGACAACTCTACAGCAGTCCTATTTAATGACTTGAAAGCTGTGGAAAACGTCACCCCCTCAAACACTTCCCAGTCTATCTGGAAGGCCAAGTGACTTGTCCCACAGTCCAGCAGTGTACTAAAGAGCCTGTGCCATTTGAAGCACAAATGGTTCCCCTGATTTGATGTAAAGCACCGGGAAGAAAAATCAAACAGGCAAAGATCACAAGGGTTCACAGGAGTGTGAATTCAGTGAAAATTACCCAGAGGCTGCACTGGCAATCACAATGCTGTTTTGTCAAGTCTAATAGAGACTCACTAAGCTAAAAATCTAAATGCAACAGTACAGCAATAAAAGAAAAAAGATTGGTTAGGAAAAGCATCACCAAAACCTCACAAGGAGATACCTGCCATAGAAGCGCTAAAATAAGCACTTTGCCAAATACTTGTTGGCAAAGACAACAATTTTTCATTCAAGTTTATAAAATGAAGAAAAAAAAACACTCTAGGACCTATTATTTGTACCTCTTTCCTTTGCAAATTCTGCCTGTATGAACGGTACCATGCACATTGTTCATTGTCATTTTAAATTGGTGAAGTTTAGATTTTCTTCCACTCTGATCCCGGAGTGTACTCTGAATCAGAAAGACTTTCGATCAAAAGTAAGCATACAGAGTTCAATAACACAAACATCACAAAATTACAATTAATTTATGCAAAAAGCCATAAAAAAAGCACATCACAAGACTGTAATATTGGGAAAAGCTTAAAAAGAAACATTAAAAATTGACACTTTTGCAGCAGATTGCCTTTTTTCTGTCTTCTTTAAATGTTCTGATTTCAAATTTCAAAATGCTTTCCTGTGTCAATGACAATCTTAATAAAGTCCAATTAGTTCCACAAGGCACTTTCTGATGCACAAGCCCCTGGCTTGATTGCGGTGAATGGTGGGTATTTCCTGTGTTTAAGTCCACATATGGATTGAGTAAGGCAGTGGCAGAGAGACTACTGTTTTCCTTCACTACATCTTCATTTCTTTTTCACAGGCTAAGCCTTTTTTGTTTTTCCTGGCTCTGTTGTCAAAACATTGACCAGAGTTTTGGCTCATGGTATTGGAATACAAGGCCAAAACAATCCTCTGGAAACCAGTGTGGCAAAATGCATTTTAAATCTATACATTCACCACTCAGCCATGGGAGTAACCACGCACACTGCCCCACTCTGTGGTTTAAAAACAACATGGGTTTGCCCCCAGAAAGGTTTGATTTATTTGACAAGCTTTTTCAAGCTGGGTATATCAACATTTAAACTGTTCTGAGGCTTGGCTTCCTATGTCATATGTACAACAAGTATTAAAACACACTCTAATCATTTTCTGCCTCTATTAAACTAGACAAGGTGAATGCTTTGTGCATTCTGCAGGATTTCTTTGAAAACCTGTCAGTCTCTCCAGACAAGCTGCAGTGATTCTGTATTTTTTTCCCCTCAAAAAAATACCTCTGGGACATTTTAAATATTATCCTTGTTACATCCGTTTTTGGAAAATACATCATTACAATAAATCATAGAATTACAGAATGGTTTGGGTTGGAAGGGACGTTAAAGATCACCTAGTTCCAAATGCCCTGCCATGGGCAGGGACACCTTCCACTAAACCAGGTTGCTTAAAGCTCCATCCAACCCTAGCCTTGAACATTCAAAGAATGGGGCAGCCACAGTTTCTCTGGGCAACCTGTGCCAGTTCTTCACCACCCACATAGTGAAGGAAAATGTGTAGAGCTAATTTGCATTCCTGACATATGAAAGTCCAATACAAAACAGTAAGAGATTACACATTTTAAGGATTTCTTCCTAAACCATAGCATAATGCGCAAGTACCCTTTGATGCTGCAAATTATTTTGCTACATTGTCAGGTCCCTGAAGGGATTCTCTTTCTTCAGGGGGTGGCAGGAATACAAACAACTCAGCTGTAAAACTGAAATCAGGACAACGCCAAATTTGTACGCATGATTGGGAAAATTAAAGTATAGAGATGGTATGTGGTAGTTTAAATGATCTATCAAAACATAATCTAATAGTTTAAGTACTAGGATGTAACTCCCCTGAACCAGAATTCCTGTATGATTTACTTTCAGCTTTTTTCATTCTATTTTTTGCATTGGGAGCTACATCACTGAGCCAGGCCTCTGCTGGTGTATGTGGTACGGACATGATCTATATAGCAGCTACCTACAGAAATATATGCACAGGCACACAACATTTCGAAGTAAGTGGTGGTTCTACCTTGAACCTCCTATAAACGATCCGTGTGACATTTGAACCGAATTTGAATATCCCACCTGGATTTCCTCCCAAACTGCACAGCGGGAACCAAAGAGCAGGCCAGAAAGTGCCTTGTCTCGTTAAATAAAACATAAACTTCTCAGCCAAACCTTTTTCATTGTGCATGCTGCAGAAAGCTTTACAAGGGGGAGGGGGGAATATATGTGTTTGTGGATGCAGCGACACGTTTTACGGTTTCTCTTTTATCTCCCCCAGCCCAAGGCTCTCCTGCCCCTTTTTCCACCCGGGGTGAGAGGGAAGAGCGCCGATCCTAATTGAAAGAAAAGCAAAAGCAATTAGCGACGGGGGGGAGGGGAAGGATGGGAGAGAAGGGAGGGAGAGCACCCCCCGCTGGATGGGCCGCTGCTGGTGGATGTCCCACCGGGCCCGAAGGCCTTCGCCGCCCCTGCCCCGGCGCACCTCGGCCCCCGGAGCGGCGGCTCGGCGGGGAGCGGGCGCTCTCCCCCGGGGACGCTCACCTTGGCACGAAGCCTCCCGCCTCCTCCGGTTTTTTCCTCCTTCAACTTATTCCCGTCGGCCTTCGTCACGGAAACTGTGAAACCCCGCTGGTGGGTTTCCAGTGGCTAAATTAAAATTGGGGGAGGGGGAGGGGAGATTATATGATATTTTGTAATATATATAATTTCCCCCCCCATATACATATATATTTATGTGGGCGAGGAGGGATGATAGAAGTACCATGAAGCAGCGTTTCAGCAAACCCCATAAAGCCGAGAAGCAAGAGCTAGAGAAATGCAAAAGAGGAAAGGGAGGACAAGAAGTATCAGCGGGAGTAGCAAATAGCTTGGTTTTTATTCCCAGACACCATAACTTGTTTTACGATTAGTGATCTGTTTAAAGATTTGTCCTGGAAGTACTTGATATTAGGTTACAAAAGGTTACGTTAATTGCATTAAGTCATAATGACCCATGAAGGACTGAAAGGATTTAAGAGGAAAACACGCTTCTCTCTCAAAGAAAATAAAAACAAACCAATAAACAATAAAATAATAAAAATTGAAACATAATAAAAATAGAAATCATGATAAAATAACAAAAAAGGATAGAGAAATTACAACAATAAAACAAAATATAAATTTAAAATTACATCATAATAATGAAAACAAAGCGAAGTAATAAATAATAAATTTAAGTAAAATAATATAAAATGTTAGAATTAAAATAAAATAGGATAAAATAAAATAAAATGAAATATAAAAACAAAGCAAAAAGGCGGAGCACAGCCGGGCGAGTGGCGCGGCCGGGACTCCCGGAGGAGGCAGGGAGGGAGAAGGAAGGAGGGAGAGAAAGAAGGAAGTAGGCAGCACCCCGGTCCCGGTGCCCTCCCGGATGCTCCTGGCCCCCGCCTGGCGCTGCCACGTCGTGTATCGGTCCCATGCGCAGCCGCCCGCGTTATGGCCGGGAATTAAATGTGTCTACTACTAATCTATAGTGTCGTTCGCCGGGGCGGGGCAGAGCAGACAAACAAAATTGTCATTCCAAATGAAAACAGGATTTCTTAGAAGTGTTTAGGAGGGTGCACAGCGGGACATATTTTCTTTCTTACTGGCAAGAGTTTGTAACTGGATCCTTTAACATTACTGAGAACATGAAAACATGAAACAAAAGTATTGATCCAAGAATTCGCCGAAGAAAAGTATCCAAATACGCACTGGTTTGTTTGAATTTGAATTGGGAGGGGGAGGGGAGGTTAGGTTATACCACATGTTTACAGGGTAAGGTGGAAGCTTGTGCCACAGCCCTGGCATGCCCCAGTCACACATACATGGAGGAAAGTGTTATTTGTGTTGTTAAATTTACATTATGGTCCCTTTAATTGTATCAGCTGCTAGATAGACCTAGGAATAATGGCATTTAAGAGGGAAATAGCAATCATCTTCAGAAGACTGCAACATAATGGAGGAACCTAATTAATTTAACCTTGCAGTCTTCCATAATGGCTGCACTTTATCATTTCCACATATGAAGCTTGAAGGAATTACAGCCGCTGTTTATCCCAGCAGACATCCCTGCTTGTGGTTAGCCGAGGGCAGATTTCCCACTGAAGATGCATTTCTCCACTTGAGGGAAACCAACTAGAGCCCTGGCAACAGCGGTGAAACTTGCTGGTGTTATATGGGGGGGGGGGAAGCACGACCACGACGACGACGAAGACATTGAATAACACAGAAAATGCACAATACGTGTCTCTTTATGGTTTTATCAAGTGATGCTGGAAGAAGACAGTGTTTCCTTGCTTACCAGAGCCAAGACTTTTCCAACATAATTTCAGTTTCTTTTCCTTAATTTCCTCCTCATTATATCTTTTTAACAGCTTATCTTGCCAACCTTTCCTTTTAATTTTAATTTTCTTTCCATTTCCTTTTCCTTCCCTTTTCCCTTCTTTTTCCTTTCCTTTCCTTTCCTTTCCTTTCCTTTCCTTTCCTTTCCTTTCCTTTCCTTTCCTTTCCTTTCCTT
>WYDI02002338.1:0-33676 GCA_009867235.2 Psittacus erithacus
CTGCCCATGGCAGGGGGGTTGGAACTAGATGATCTTAAGGTCCTTTCCAACCCTAACTATTCTATGATTCTATATAGAGATATGTTGGAAAGCTACATAATCTCTTACAATTTCCGTTTAAGAAAATATAGAAGTTAAATAATCCCCATATAATCTCTTGTATTTCCTATTTAAGAAAATAATTTTTAAGAAATTGGATCGTTTTTCCTTTTTTTAAATTCCTGGGATCAAGTAATATTTCTGGACAGCCAGTGTGTATTTTGTGTAGAAATCCTCATTTTATTGTTATTTAGCTAGGACTTTGTGATTTTATTCATGATTTTGAAGGCTTGGCATGGAGGGGAAAAGGAGAAAGCCAAAGTAGGAGGAGCAGTGAAGGTCACATATTTTGGCCTTTGCGCATCCTTATCCAGGTATGGCTGAATTTATTGAATTTGCTGGTCAGCAAATTATTATGTATCTCACACAGTCTTTGAATACCAGTTGAGGCAGGAAAATGGTTAACAGCTATAGTGGAACTTTGGGTAGATTCCTGATTACCTGGAACCTCAATAGTGCTAGTGGATGCTTTGCATTTCCTTCATTTTCAGAGGATTTCCATACTTTTAATGTAAACTAAGTACTAGCTGACTGTTCTATTGGCATAGGTACTGTATGGCTTGGTATTCTTGTTCGTTTTGGCATAAATATAATCAAAGACTATGAAGAGTTCAGACTGGGATAATTTGCATACAAGCTGGACCATCAAAAGATCAATCTTTTGTAATAATCAGTGTCTGAAAGATACAGTATAAAATACAGCATCTGGAGCTTCAAAGAAATACAGAATACTGAAAACTTTAGTTTTACCAGGAAATTCATTTTTTCTTAGGTAATATATGTATGTATTCTGGCAGAAATCCCATCAATGACAGAATTGTCGCATGTTTTAAATAATATGGGTGGCAGAAGCAGATAAAAATGATACACCTAAGTGGCACTTCCACTAGTTTTAGAAAAAAAGATTGGTGATGTACATTTCACTAAACTGTACTTTTTATTCCATGTGGAAAGTTAGTCTGCTTGGTCTGACCAGTGGTTGATAAGTGATTTCTTGGATATTTGCCCATAAGTACGCATAACATGTAACTGAGTTATATTAATTTTCTAAGCATACTACATTTATTATCTGTGATTAAAACTAAACCACAAATTACAGAACAACTATGCAAATGCTTTGTTTTGTCCAGAAAATAATTAAAATGTACCCTTTGTATGTAACTGGAAAAAGAAAATGTGTGGAAGAGTTCTTAAGCACTCCAGAGCCTGATATCCTCAGAAAGATTAGGTGAAAAGTCATAGACTGTGCATTCAAAAACTGAAGCATGCTTCATTCATCTTTTGTCCCACTTGCACTTGTCCATTGAAAGCTCTTAGCTCAGATGTGTGCAGGTTAAGTGTGTGTGTGTGTAAAAGCTTGGAGATGGGGATACTGAAACTGAGGTTAATCTTGCCAGACTTTAGTCATCTAAAAGATGCCTAAGTTTAAGATAAGTGTCTAAACTCCTTTGAGAATTAATGACTTGAAACAGGCACTTGCAGAGTGAAATCTAATCCACAGGGTAATTGCCTAAGAGAAGCCAATAAATTAACTAGAGAGAACAATTGGCTGTTAGCTGAACTTAGGTGACATGAAAGCCTTTCTGTCCTCAGCTCTTCTGCATGTGAATAGCTTTGACAAATTGTGGTTTAACACACCTCTTCTTCCCATTGTCCATGCATGACGTTTGGACAATGCTGTATAGATATATCTGAATCTTTATGTGAGTCATATGCATATAACAACATAAGCCATATATGCACTTTCAAAGTCTAGGTATTTCTGAAAGAATTACATGTACTACCCCAATGATGACTAATTTCTTTCACTGTGGACTCAAGAATGTAGCTGTGAGTGTTATTATCAGATTGTTCTGTGTTCTGCAGTCTTAAGGCAGGATAAAACTTGATACTATCGCCTGAGGAAACAACAGCAATTTGAGGTGGGCTCGGATTTCTGAAATACTTTCTGCAAAAGAAACAGATATGTACTGATCGGAATTTATAAGTACATATAATGTTTTACACATCACTCCAATAGGTAAATTTTACTGTGGTAATGAATTATGCTAGTTTAGAGCTTACCTTTATCATAACATCAACTTACATTAATTACCATAAGGCAAATGCAACTTTCTTACTTTGTCAAAAGCTATGTATCTCTGTTGCAAAGTATTTCGCTTAAGACCATATTCCATATGCACTATATATTTCGCGGACTAGCAGTGAACTGCTGCTCAGACTATGCATTACTAATCGTGCAAAGAAAGGTATTAAATCCAAAATATGGTAGAAATGCAGAGTCTTATAGGATAACTTTTAAAATTATTAAGAATTTAAAAGTAAAATGTGACTACAGAACAGTTTGCCATTTCACAAGCCTAAACCTTTGTGTTAGTACGTGCGGTTGCTATCAAGATAATTGTAAATGAGGCCAGTGCTTGTAGATTAAATTAAAGCTGTATGAATAGTCATCAGAATAAAATGAATTTATACGAATCACACTCAGAGGGATTGTTCTTAGATGCTGAAGGGTATAAAGTGATGGGAAAATATGCATTGTTCAGTGCTTTGCTTAACATGTTTGCTTTTTTCCTTACAGTACAATGCTGTGGATACAAATCCTTTGTCTGTTTATATTATGCAGCCCATCTGGAACAAAATTATTAAGGTAAGAATTTTATTTAATAGAAATATCACATGATGATGTAAGATTTTATTTTTTTTTTTAAATACAGCTTGTATTTTCATCTAAAAATGCAAAGTGATCAGTAAAGCTGAAATTAAGATATCTGCATATACGAAACATGTTTCGAGATATATAGCTGCATTTGAGTATGTTTGGATTTTGAGGTGGGTTTTTTATTACAAAAATAAGGTTTGTAAATTTTTTTCTGATCACTATATAAAAGAAATCTGTTTCTTTTTTACATCTTTCATTATTACATCTTTCATTAAACAGCTTTGCAGGCATTGATGCATTTACTGAGTACAAATCATTTTTGTGAAGTATATGCCACCTAACAACAGCCTGGCTTTCTCTCTGTGCTGTGCACACGATTTTATGCAACTGCTATCTCATTTTCTCCCAAGGGTACTTGCTCAGGGGAGCTAGGCATTACTCTAAGAAGCTGAGAATGAGAGTGGTTACCATGATCACTGTAAGGATTGGAAGATGGCATCTCTTGAATGCATTATGATATGCAGTTTTTAAAAATAAACCAGCTTACAATCAGTTTTGATGCTGTTGGCAAAAAAAAGCCCCAAACAACTTAATCTGAAATAAATATGAACTTATTGATCTCCAAGGAAGCAATGACTTCTGCGTCTGCCTTCTTAGGGGAAATCTTTAAAGTGCAGCAGACTTGAAAACAAACCTATATACAAACAAAAAGGATGTATGTGGTCAGAGTGCTGTTGGATCTGCTGTCCTTGGGTTCTATAATTCATGCATTGTTTATGCTTGATACAGCAGGAAAATCAATCTCTTGCTCATAACCTCAGTGTAATTTCATGGAAGTGTTTATACGACCTAACCTAGGAATTAAAAACCAACCTGCACAAGGTATGAGAAAAGAGCAATTGAAAGATGAGAAACTGAATTCAGCAATTCAGTTAAGATACTCTGTTTTCATTCCCATCATAATATTGAGGATAACAATGAAGCAGAAAAGCATACCCTCCCCCCTCAACACTCTGGAGTCCAGCACAGGAGGTGAGCAGAGGCTGTACTGCGTGCTTTCACTTTGGTTTAGGAGATCCATGGGTATTCATCTGCTATCAAATTCCAGGGAGAGTATTATCAGCTAAAAATTCCTTTAGAGATAAGTTCTTCAAATGGTTGCAGGGTTTTCACAGAAGAAAAGCAACATTTTTGACCCATGTAGCAAAGGGCGATAGATCCTGTTATAATGTTACCTCTAGATTTTTTAAAACCTCCTTGAATCTTAGGTGAGCATGATTTTGTTCACTTCTTGCTACAGGAGAAGCTAAACCAGAGCGCAGGACTGAACACCTATTTCAAAAGCTGGGAGATCTGAGTACAGAACCAAAGACTGAAGTGGGTAGTGTCTGTACTTTGGTATTTGGCTTGATTTGAACCCTGAAGATACTGCAGTGAACATTTTGCCTTGCCTTCTGGTGCAAGAGCATTGCAGGATAATTCTCAGTGATTATCACAAGGATTGAGAGGGAAATTATATTGCTCTCAGTTTTCATAGAAGTAGTCATTCTAACATGAAAAATACTGCCAGGTAAAATCAGAGTCATGCAGAGGAGCTGGGAATGCACAGCTGCAGAGGGGAAAGCAGTATGTAACGGAGATTGCCGTAGGGTCATCTTGATTGCTCCTAGAGATAAAAATCAGAACTGGGAGAGCACATATGAATCAGTTAGCTTTTAGTGTCTAATCTGGTGAAAATAAACATTCCACAGGGACCATTTTTACCAGATTCTAGAGGCATTAAAACAACCTAAACTTCACAGAGCCAGGCAAACAAACAAACAAATCTATGAGAACAGGGGCTTGGGATTTAGGTCTGGCCTTTCATATGTCAATTTAGTCCTATTTGCAACACAGGTTTGTCTATGTTCTGCAACAGACTTCATTAGAGAGTATGTCTTCTATAAGTGAGACATTATCATTCATTGTAAGATGCATTTCCTATGTTATGAGAAATTAAGAAGAGCCTGACATTAGACATGATGTGGGAATTTATGAGTTGGGATCTTGACATAATGAGAAATGAAAACATGTTATCATAACCCAGCTCATTTACCTGTGGTGGGGATGCTATAGGAAATCAAAGAATTTGTGCATTTAAGTTAGAAATTTTCCTGAAAATCCTGAGCATGACCTTCCTTCCTTTTCTCTTCCAAGGACATCTTTCCTACGCACTGTATCGTGTGCCTGTGTCAGTTTCAGTGTAGTTTTTGGATGTATGTGGTTCAGAAATATGTTGAATCTGATGCTAAAGCAGAAAGTGAAGGGTAATATTTAATGCCTGAATTCTATAATGGGCTTGAAGTACTCTGAGATACTCCTGTCTGCGACAGCTTTTCCACTTTGTAAGAAACTATACACATACAGGAAACTACAGAGTAACAATTCACTTTCTCTGTGTGTTTTTTAAAACTATTCTGATTTTGCAACTACAGGTATTTTGTCTTTAATTAAATGTTCGGTTCTTTTGCTTTTAATTAGAAGAATTGTATTTTATAATAAAGCATAGTCATGTGCTCTCTGACACATAATGGATAATATTACTTGGCTACATAAACTGAATATTCTCCCTCTATTTGTATTCATGGGAAATCACATTTGTGCAGGACAATGAAAGGAAAAGGAGGAAATCCCACTGGGATACGCAGGTGTGTGCCAGCTTCACTGAAGTCAATTACTTCCCCCTCTCTTGCCTTTATAATCTTTGATTTTACCACTAGAATTGGGCATGGATAGAATTTTAGTGGTCTCAAGTGGCTTAGTGAAGGAGTATTTCAATTCTGAACAGAGCTTTACATAAATGTGTACTTTACCATTTATTATTCAAAAAGTTGATATATTTAAACATTTGCTGTTTGTGTTAAGGCTTTTAACATGAATGGCCGTGGACCCATTAAAACAGAAATGAGTATTTTGTGGAACTTACAGTTTTTTAACATGATTTTGCAAGAAAGCAGATGTGATTTTCCCCAGAGGCATCTTCAGTTGTATTAATCATGTAGTGCATTGATGTGCTAGAATTCTACTGTGTGTTAATTAGAGAATAAAGATTGCAAGATATTGTTCTGTAGGATACTAGTAAATTCAGGTTGTATTTTTCCAACATGTGTAAAAGTTAATCTTTAACATCCTGTAATTTTTGAATTGTGAAATAGGGTGATGGCAGTGTAATACCAATCAAAATAATAAGGGGCATTAAATGTAACAAAAGGGATTCTGCCCCTGGAATACTTTCCAGATACCTTCCAAATACCTAGACAGATTAGGTTCATTAAGAATCAAAAGAGTGTGTTTAGGAATTTAACTGCAGGAGAGGCTGTTTTCCAGAGGATAGATCTCCCATAACTGTCTTTCATGGTGTGTCTGCTAGCCAAAGGGATTGTAAGTATTCTTCCATGGTTTCTGTCTTAAAATACATGATGTTAGCAAGAAAGTGGGTTAAAATACCCTCCTAATGTTTGCGCTGTGAAAGCACAAATTGTTTCCTGTAATAACTTAATAATGGCATTGTGACTATTTAGAATGATAAGCCTAATTAGAAATCAGATACTTATGTTGCTCCACTTTATTTAATAGTCAACAATTATTATGAATCATACAGGAGAAATCAGTCATTTTAAAACAATATATTGGATGGCATCTGTGTATCTATGTAAAAGGTCCATCCACAGGTTGTCTTAATGCACCATTTTTACCTAGGTTTTAGGTTAAAAGAGGCCAATCTATAAACCCTTGAGTGTCCATCCTTATTTTGTGTAAGGTCATAGACACCAGATAAATTCCACAGCAGGCAATTCATACCAAGCCTCCATCTTACAAAGTTTCTGCATTCCCTGGTAGCAAAATTAGGAGATGTGCTGCTGTTGCTACATGCTGAGCGTGCAGTCACTGTAAGAAGAGGGGACTGTGCAGTGAAGGATTCCTTCTCAGGTGTTCTCCTAAAGGAGCTTCAGGGACTGTTTGCTGTCCCTTATTCTTCGGGATTTAGAACTGGGCTTTTGAAGCCTCAGAATGATACATGAATTCTTTTAATTATAGCTGTATGCGTTCCCTGATGTATTTTAAATACTACAAAAGCTGACATACGATATCTTAAAATTAGTGATAAAATGCTATTCATAAGGAAAGTGATGATCAGATTTTGTATTTTTCCCAATATTATTAAAGAAAACGTCTAAGAAAAATATTCAGAAATTTTCATGTGAGTTTTGAAAGTTTACGCTGTACAACATCAGTTGCACAATTTTTCCTGAATATTATTACTTGTTCCATGGTAAAAAAAGAGGATCTAGTCAGGACAGTCAGCCCAAGCATTCAAATTCATATGCAATTTTTTCATGTAATATTAGGAGAGAGGGGATGTAAATATGTATACAAAATAATATGTACTAATGTCTGTCCATCTAGCTAGTCCAAAGAAATTGAAAAAACATTTGATTTCAAAACTCTTATTAGTATCTGAAATGATTTAACTTTTTTCTTTAATAGTGTTTTGCAATATTTTATAGTGTTGAAGTACTTTATTATAGTGCTGAAGCCTTAGGCACTCTGAAGATCTTGATTATAAGTCTCCAATATTTATATGGTTTGAATATATTGATACTGAATTTGAGTGATGGCAGTGATTGATACTTGTATTACTGCAAATATGTTCTGTCCAAAAATCATGTAGGAAGCTGCGTATGTTGCTTCTGAAAATATTCGGGAGAAACAGTGTTGCTTGGGAAGAGTGTTATCAAAAAGAATCCCTGTTGCAGTGTAAGGAACACCTTAAAGCCGCAGGGGATGAATAGCTGAGAACAGTTAATGGGGCAAAGAATTAGAGGCTTAAACAAAGTCAGAGAGTCCTTTTCAGCACTCTACAGAGTAAAAGGTATTAATGGAGTGTTTATAATTTATGACTAAAGAGGGAGACCCTGCAGAAAGTTACTATCCAGAGAAGTAGGTAACTGCTTTGAACAGGGAGATCTTCTGAATCTAAAAGTGTAATGCATTCTAGTGCCTGACTTTGTTGATGTTTTGAGTTGGAAATTATTGACTTCTTTTAGAAGAGGAAATTTCCTTGTTGTAGTGTGGGAACAGAATGCTTAAAGAACCTGCCATATGGATGCTGAATTACCACACTGGGGTGCTGCAACCTTCTTTCAGTTGTGATACACACAATTGCAAGTAGCTTTCCTTGGTGGCTAGGAAAGTAAGGATAACGTATAACATGGGATATACAACATTTTAAAATGAGATTTTTATTGCATTCACACAAATCAGGCAAGAACGTTACATTTACAAATTAATTTCAGAAATGAAAACTGTATTTTAATTTGAAAATGAGAAAATATGCACGAATCTGAACGTTGCTGATGTCATGTACAGGCTTCTCCTTTCCTGATACGAAATAGAAAATATTTAATTAAAGTAGGACTTGCAATTTGAAATAGAATTTTTCTTACAGTTTTTCCTTTCTTTTGAACAGATAGTGCCTTTGTGGGTCGCCCCCAACGTGTTAACATTCTCTGGATTTGTCATGATTTTAGTAAATTATTTTCTAATATCTTCCTATGACTGGGACTACACTGCCTCAGGTAAATATCCTCATGATGTATGACTGGTGAGCTGCTTATGTCATACTTCTGAATTACACAGGGAAGTATCAGATACTTGGACCTTCCACGCATTCTCTTAATGAAGTTCCATGTGCATATAGGAGGATCTGACCTCACACATGGCATTATAAATTTAAATAATTTTATTGAAAAATCTTACTTAATTTTCTCCTGAAGCATGGGTTTCAGCATGTGCTGCTTGAAGTCTATGATAACGTCTCATTTTATTTAAAGTGTATTCCAGGATTTAAGTACACAGCCAAAACCAACCCTAATGTTCTTCATAAAAATTTAATGGGTTTCCCATTTCCTAATACCTAAATGGGTGCCTGAACAGTTTCATTTCCCTTTCATTACTCCACCCCTCTTTTGAGACAGCTTCTAGACAAAGAAGAAATAGTTTTTAAACAAATGCCTCTTGAAATGATGACTTTTGAAGTCCAAGCCCATATGTGCTCCTCATGGCAGACCAAGTCAAAAGCTTTTTGGAGCAGATTGCTCCTTAGTGCAGGGCACATTCAGTTCTGGGCTTCTCAGACCAGCTTGGAGCCTACAGAAAGTCGTAATCACCTGCCAGGTGATTTATATGTAAAAAGCTTTGCTTTTCTTTAAACTAGACAATTTGGTAAAGATTTAACACGTTTATTTCCTGAAACAATTATGTTTGGGATTTTTTTTGCTGTCTTTCATTTCTTACACCTGTGGTTAGGTTCGGGAGGTACCCTCTGGGGTGAGCTGTTTGTACATTTATCACAACAGTTCTAGAGGCAGGGATACTTATTGGCAATTTTGGTTCAAAAATAACCCCATATGAGCATTAAGTTTTCAGTATCAGCATATTATGTCATTATTTGGCATCATCCTTATAAATTTTTGGGATTTTTTAAATCAATGTAGCTCATATTTACTAAGTTCTGTAACAAAACAGCACCCAGCTCAGAGCTTTGAATGGCATAATTTTACCCTGACACATTCCCAGTAGACACGCATTGAACTTGAAGACATTTAAAATGGTGATTAAGCCTGTTAGAGTTGGGACCTCTATGTATAGTTTGAAACCTCTTCTCTATTTCACACGAGAACAGGGCCCATCATTTCTCAATTGATTGAAACCGTTCATGCAACCTTATGAGCCTTTTGAGTATCATATATCAATCCCATACCTAGGATCAGAAATAAAGGACTTCATTTCCTGGACAGCTGGTTTTCATTCTACAGTTTGCAAATTTGCAGCTAGGACTCTGAACTTGACATCTTTTCTTTCAGAGTGGCAAGATGAGCCACTGGGAGGAAAGTGGCCAGGGCACTGCTTTAGGTACTGGCGTTTCCATGTCCAGCAAGGGCACACCTCTGTGTGCAAGCATTCCCTGTGTTTGGTGCCGAATGCCAGAAACCTGAGAGGGCTTTGCGCTTACAGTTGTTTAGTGCTGGGGTAGTCCTTGCTGAATTATGTTTAATGTAATATAGAATGCTCTTTGGAACAAGGATTGTTTTCTTTAAAAAAACAATGATAACCTTGCATTTTTGCTATCAGCAGAGCAATAAGAGAACCCTGGATTCTGTCCAATTCGACTTTCTTCCATTTTTTCAAGGAAAAAAAAATAAAAGGTGCTAATATCTGCCCTATCCAAAGGACAAAAATTCCTGTTCAGATCTGGACAGTAAAAGCGCTACCCAAACCCCACGTTGGCACTAATAATAATGATCATGCTTGAAAAGTACTTTGTTTTCCCTTCAGTATTACATTAACTCATTTGTAGATGGCTCGTCTTCCCATGACCATGAAAACTTTTGCCTAGTTGCTGTTATTTTTTTGTGCAACGACATTTCAAAACCAAAACCCCTCTACCTTCTGTTCTTTACGGTATATACACATTCAAGCCTACTCACTGCTTCTTTGATAGAGGTTGCTGATGACTTGAGGTCAAAACTGACTATTTCAATCTATTTGATATAGTGGGCTAATCAGTGGCAGTTTGTTCCTATGTATATGCCTATCTCAGTGGATTTCTTTGATGTTAACCGCTGTTACACTGACTCACTGCTCGATGTATTTCAGGTACCAGCCCTGGACTTGTTCCCACGTGGGTGTGGCTGTTCAGTGCTTTCACCACCTTTTGTGCTTATGCTTTAGGTAAAGTACAATGAAATAATTTACATGTCTGGCATCTTCATATAGCTTTATCTACTAGTGCGCTGCTGCTGATGTTGAGATGAAAAGGCATCGTGGATAAATTAATATAATTATATATTAGAGGTTCTATGACTATAGCTTTTACTCTCTTGAAAGTTCAAATTATTTTAGAGGAACAATGGAAATCATTAAGTAACAGTAGTCATTGCTGTTTGGTTTTGTAAAAGTCTTTGGCCCCCAGTGGTGACACTGTGAGAAGTTTTCTGACACCAGCATTAACAGAGGGTGTTTTCAAAGACAGGGAAAATAATGGTTACCCTTTACAGCAGAGAAAAAGAAAAATGAGTGTAGAGTTGTGTTTTAAAGTGTTAGGTGCTTCAGTGCTTCAGGTGTGTGTCAGGAGAGATGGTATGGATGTGGTGACAGGCCTGAGCTTCCTGTGGAGATGAAGTTGTTAGGGTTTTTTTTAATTTCCTGTTGCTGTTTTTCTCCCATAACACCTACACCTCAGTTTCAGTCTCAGATTCCATTTTTACTTTTTATATTACACTGTGGCTGTATTTTTAGGTACGTTGCACCTTGCTGTGCAATGGTGTGAAGGTGTAGATCTGAGCTGATGCAGATGTGGGAGTGAGATCCACATTAGCATGGCCTTTTTGCTTCCTCTCATTCCAAACTAGTCTCTCCACAATGTGCTGCAACAGAGTTGAGTTTTGGGGAGACTCAAGGTAGTATAGTTATGTGGGCTGCACTGTGCTGTGTAAATGTACCCTTTCTTTGGAGCTGGTTCTTACAAGACTTCGCACTGCAGTGTGTAGCCGTATGTTTTTGTGCCATAGTTAAGATACCCAGGCTAGATATATATGTGTTCTAGATGTATACTGCAGTGTTGTGCAAAGATGCTGGCCATTTCTGGTGTCAGATGCATGCATGTAGAGCTATCTCGATTAACCTGGGAGTATCCCCTCATGCAGACATCTCCCTCTGCATTGTAAATGCCTTTGAACTTCTGTTCCAAGTGGCAAGCTTGTGCCAAAATTATTTTGCTCAGAATTTCTTTGTATTTGTAAGATAAAAACCACTGGAACAACAGTCCCTTGAGTCTGACTGCCAGTCAGATTTCCCTGACAACTCTCTATAATCATTAGCAGAAGCAGCACTTTCTTTTGTGAAAGTAATTCTTTATGTAATTGTATGGAATTTAATGAAGTGGCTATTGTTTTATAAACAGGAATTACATATTGGAGCTGTTACTGTATGACACCACTGAAAGCTCATTGGAAATTCAGCTTCTGAGATTCTTAATGTACATTATTTACAAGTGAGGCCTATAGTTCCTAATACTTGGAAGACAAGGAATATGATGTAGACAGTCAAAGCTATAATGAACTGATGTATGTGTAGATTTTTATGTCTGCTCTCCAAGCCATTTCAGGAAATATTTAGTCTCAGATTTAATTCTGCATAGCCAAAGTTTTCCTTTTGGATGACTGCAAAGGGCCATAATAACTAACCAAATATGCAGTTTTAATCTCTCTCAGCTTCTTTTTAATGACACAGTTACTCTCATCAAACTCCCTAGCATGCTGCTCTTTTTCCCGTCTTTGCTAAGGTGGTTGGATATCCTTTCCCTGTCTGTAAAATGGAGTACTCTTTGCTGGTATTTTGAATTCCACTACTTAAAAGTTATATAAACTTTAATAAAACTGAAGATTTATAAACCTCTATGAGACAAAACTGTAATATAAGAATTCCAAAGCAATGGAAGTGTGACACAGGGTATGTCCACTATTGAACATACAACATCGTTGGCGTGAATGATTTCAAACTGAAACCTAAACAGAAAATACTTTCAGTCTCTTAAAATGTTAGTGAAACCACACGGAAAATGTGGGTAAAGGGTTGTGAAAACCCTTTTTTTTTATTTTACATATGCGTTATACAGTTCCTGTATTTTTCTCCATGCTCATTATAATTAGAAGCACTGTATTTTATGACACCATTATAAACCTAACTTTTTTCAGAAAAATTATAATTCCTGCAAAATGAAAACCACTCTTTCACTGTGCTATATGTATTTCAGTAACTAATATGAATATTCTTTTGGACAACCTAAAATAATATATGAACAGACAAATCTTCTATCATTCTCATTTTTAAAATGCTTTCTTATCCCTGTAAATGAATTCTCTCCAATTTGGGTAGATGTTCTTGAGATATAGAAGATCATAAACTGTTTTACATACCTATTTGGTAGTTAAGTTTCAGGAATATCCTTTAACAGACTAAAGGATTTCTTCATTTGTAGCAACACTATTCCAATAGCCTCAAACTTACACATTTTTTTTCCTGCACATTTCAGTAAGATGCTGACAATTCATATTTGAAATCCTCCATGAGATCTCTAATTTTCTGAGTTGTAAGAACTGTCTCAAGAGGTTTGTATTTGAGAGGAGGAGATCTCACAGCTGTTTAGGTATTCCAACAGGGAGATGGTCTAAAATCTGCACAGAATGAAATCCCGTGTTTTCCTGATTTAGATCCCTGAAGTATATTTACATTAAACAAAACTCAGAGTACTGCCAAATAATCTGGAGAAGTAAGTAGCAAATGATCTATAGCAGCTGTGGAGTCTTTGGTCTCACTCTGCTGAGCTGTATTTCTGGTCAGTTTTGGGTTACTAATGATCAATAGCTAATGACTATTAGCTACAGTACCTTCCAAGTAACATTAAAAAGAAAAACAAATTCTCCATGTTATTTTGAGATTTAGGGTAACAGTAAGTAATCTGTAAGGCTTGTTCTGTGTGCTTTTTCCTAAGAGATTTGTCCTGCATATTTACACTTCACTTTAAGAAAATGTTTCTATTTCTCACCAGCACAGGCTCAGAGAAGAGATTAAGGGTATGGTTTGGCAATACAACTAAGAAAGGTTACAGCTGCTAAACCCTCTTCCTCTTCCTCCTCCTCCCTGCATTCACTGCTCCTCTCTGTTGCCACCTCCCTTCTTTTTTATACCATTCACAGTGCCAGTTCTGTTCAGTGACCCTGAAGAAAATGTAATATTTGCTGGCTTTCCACTAGCTGAGCAGGCTGAGAGTTCAACAACAGTGAACTCTCAGATTGACTCAAACTGTATTGTCTAGCTGCATCCTTAGATTGAGATCCAGTAGAGTGTTTGGACATCTTTCAAGAACTTTAGCATAAGTGAGCAACATCTAACTCACCTTAACAGTAAGGTATTTGTAAAATCATAGAATCATCTAGGTTGGAAAAGACCTTTAAGATCAAGTCCAAACATTAACCCAACACTGCCAAGGCCACCATTAAACCATGTTCCTAAGTGCCACATCTATGGGTCTTTTGAATACCTCCAGGGATGGTGACTCCACCACTGCACTGGGCAGCCTGTTCCAGTGCTTGACTGCCCTTTTGGTGAAGAATTTTTTCCTAATAGCCAGTCTAAACCTCCCCTGGAACAACTTGAGGCTGTTACCTCTTGTCCTATCGCTTGTTACATAGGAGAAGAAACCAGCACCCACCTCACTACAGCCTCCTTTCAGGTAGTTCTAGAGAGTGATAAGGTTTACCTGAGCCTTCTTTTCTCCCCAGTTCCCTCAGCTGTTCCTCGTCAGACTTGTTCTCTAGACCGTTCACCAGCTTCAGTTTTTTGGCCTCACTCCAGCACCTCAAAGTTTCTCTTGTAGTGAGGGACCCAAAGCTGAACACAGTATTTGAGGTGCAGCCTCACTAGTGCTGAGTACAGGAGGATGATCACTTCCCTGACCCTGCTGGCCACACTGTTTCTGATACAGGCCAGGATGCTATTAGCCTTCTTGGCCACCTGGGCACACTGCTGGCTCTTGTATCCTAAGATTTCAACCAAAAGGCTCTTTAAAACATCTTATATAGGTACACACACAAATGCATTTTGTGACATTTGGTCTTTGAGGCTGCCACGTAACAGTCATGGAGACATTTAGCATCAGGCAACCTAAATGCCTTAGTGATACTACTCCATAAGTGGTCTGAAGTCTCAGAGGGTCTACAACACCAATAGATGGGCAAGAAGTCTTATGGGCACTTTTCAGTGCTTTCATTGAGAAACTGATCATAGGGACTGAGATTAAAGTGTTTAAAGACCACTGGGGACAAGTAATTATGAATGTCTTTCTAAAGCCCACAGCAAAGGTGGCATTTAGTTTAAGAGCTGAGGTAAGGACAGAAAAATTGACAACGAAAGCAAATATTTTACAAGCAATCCTAACATGTTGGTATTGAAGCCACAGTTGTGCTTCAGTTTGCTGTCTTTGGTGTATTTTTCCCATATGTTATGTATGGCAGTAGTGAAGAGTATCCTTCTGTTGTGCTCTAACTCTTTATTTCTTTTCCTTTCCCGATCCTTCTAGATTCCATAGATGGGAAACATGCTCGAAGGACTCAGTCCAGTACTCCTCTGGGAGAATTATTTGACCACGGGCTGGATAGCTGGGCTACCTCCATTTTTGTGCTTTCTTTTTTTTCTGTCTGTTCCCGGGACAATGGGAAGAGTGGAATTTCTGTATATACAATGTATATATATTTAAGCATTGTCTTGTTTAACTTTATGTGTTCACACTGGGAGAAATATAACACAGGAGTTCTTTTCCTTCCTTGGGGATATGACATAAGCCAAGTGGTAAGTATTTATCATTCCTGCTTTGGTTTTATTTTTTCTTAACTGTGTTAGTGTTTTCATAATATTACAGAAATAGAAAAACAGAGCTCAAGGCAA
Organism: Psittacus erithacus; assembly: GCA_009867235.2. Lineage (NCBI taxonomy): Eukaryota > Metazoa > Chordata > Aves > Psittaciformes > Psittacidae > Psittacus > Psittacus erithacus. The sequence continues at coordinate 15,308 of WYDI02002338.1, forward strand.
ATATATTTGGCCAAGATTTTGAACGTGAAATAGCATAACCCTAAAAGTAATTCAAAAATATTTCCTGCGTTTGCAAGGAAGGAATGCTTTAAAGCAAATTGTCAGCATTAGAGATTCATTGCCTTTCAGGAAAAAAAAGGCTTGCAGCAAGCCTAGCAGTCAGATATGCTCCTGAGAATGTCATTTAACTACATTTGATTTGTGGTATTAACAAAAATTATTGTGCTATCTGAAGTCATAAGCAATTTTCCCACCAACTCTGGGTTCTTAGGCAGTATGTGAATTAGTTCAAGTAGTATTTATTAATAGTAATTATACAGCTATGCAACACTAGACCTTCTCAATTCTACCGCCTCCATGAAATGTGGTGATGGAAGCAGCATTGTACCTATACAGGGAGCATTAGCTGTTGTCAACTGAGTTTTATCCTTGGAAAAAAAGTAAGTCATACCATTAGAGGTTTCCACTCTGGGAATGGCATTCAGTAATGTGAATTATGTATCAGCCCACAGCCAGTCCCCATCTGAGTTATTGACTGGTTTACTGCCCTGCCTTAAGGTGGCCCTCTTCAGGAACATGCCAGGGTACCATGGTGAGTGGTGGCCTCACTGCACAAATGAGCAGCAGCAGTAACAAGCTCGGTGCACTGCCAAGGGCCTAGCACTGGGATTTCTGGGCTGGCTTATGTGTTTCTTAGACAGCCAGATTCTTGCAGCCTGAGAAGCACAGTCCCAGTCTCCTGATCTTCCTATCACAGGCATAGGATGAAAGATACAGCCAAATATATATAATTGAAAATAAGTTTGACAGATATTCAAATATGTACTTTAATGGAAATATAGTATTTAAATTAATGGCTGCAGATGTATTGCTGTAAACATAATCAGAATCCAGTGGTTTGAGAACAACTCTGAGATGGTGATCCAGCTGTGGTGCATCTGTTTAGTCCCCTACAAAATAGGTCCTGGGAGAAGAAGTTGGCTCAGGACTAGGACATTAGGCAGCCAGCTGGTCTGCAAGATTCAGCCATGTCTGTGTAAGGTTTCTTAGTGAAGTTCTTCCAGCATGAGAGGAATAGCTATGTTCAAACTTATTTCACTTGCTGCTCAGATGATCACTGTAGAGGTACATGTGAATGTTTAGAAGGCTCTTTTAGATTGCTACAGCATCCGAACTGTAGTCGTGGTTAAATATGGGAGTGGTTATCAATTACTGGAGCAATACTGTTAACTCTTGTCAGTGCCTTTTTGTGACCTATGCCTCTGTCACTGCTTTCCCATCTGGGAAATAATGGTAGTAACATTTCCTTGCCTGACAGATTTGTGGTGAGGCTGGATTTCAGAAAGTTTGCAAACTGCTTTGATTAACTTGGATGCAAGGTGCTAACAAGTGCTGTTTCCTGTTCCCCTTTGATACTGAATTGCTGTCCCACATGCTCATTTCTAGTAAATTCTGTGATGATTTGCTTACAATCTAAATGATAAGGATATAAATGTAAAGATTTTTTTGATGCACAATCATCAGCAGTGGTGGAAGACAGTGCTACTAAAATGCCTGTATGTGAGTTTATCCACCTGTGAAAATCAGCTTTTGTAGTTGTGATTGCCTATGAACAAAGAAAAGATAGGACTTGTAGATCAAGGTAGTATTTTTTCCATTAGCCCAAACTACGTATCATGCACACCAGAAAGTGTGGGGTTTTTTTCAGCTGTACTGAAACTACTTTTACTTCTCACCAGTGTAGTAAAAGAACTTAATTCCCCTACAAAAATTGCCTTGCCCTTGTTTTTTAAAGGGCAAGGCAATACAATCATTCAACAAATTTTGTATGATGCCCCCACTATTAAAGATAGCTCTTCATCTCCAGCTACTTGGAGGTGATGAGGATGCTGAAGACCTAAGCAAATGGCTGATAATGAGTAATAAAGGTAATGTTCCTCTTGCTGTTTTTTCCCCTGCCACTTACCTGCCAGATAATCCATAGCCACATTCAGAGGCAGAGAGAGTAGAAGCACTCACAAGCTGCTTTCAGACAGATTGCCAGCGTTTAGTTCACTATTTCCTCTGTGGCATTCCTAGCTGAATTGCTGCACAAATGTACCTCTCTGCTCTGTCTTGAATAACTTCACCAACAACGGGATGCTATTACATTGGCATGTCAGACATTCAAGTAGTCTAGTTCTCTGCTTCTGCTTGTAGATTTGATGGTAGCCATGGGCTTTGGACTTTGTTATCACCACAAAGGTCAGGAAATACAGTAATTAGTATAAGTATGCAAATAGATAACTGTTGACCTTAATGAAAGCACGACTGGCATGTAGCTCCCAGGACACCGCTGCTGAGTCAGCTCCACTGTATGCAAACACTCACTGGCTTTGCGTTAACTGCAGTGTTAGAAGAGCTGCTGTTCCTCATGAAAAAATACCTCATTGTAGATAGAGAAATCCGTGGGTTTTATGCAGATCACAGTTTTCTGTGAGTTGATGACTCATCGGTATTGGTCACCTAATTACTGTAGCTGGGCTGTAATTGGCACTCCAATTAGCTTTGATTACAGCAGACAGCTGTTTATAGGAAGCTGTGGTTTGTAAACTTGAGAAATGGATGTAATGTGTCTGAGAGATGCTTGGTCAGAGAAGTGATTTGTTTGTGCATTCAGAATCAAGGAGGAGGTGTCTGCAGCAGTGAAAACTCTTCCCCTCTCTCCTCCCTCCAGCACAAGGAGCTACCTTGTGCCACCTCCTCTGTGGGCAGAATAAGATGCAGGAGAGGAGCCTCCTTACACCATCTACACACTTTTCATGCACCTTAGGGTAAGCACTTCTATTAAAAACCCCAAAAGTCATGAAGAGAAGTCTGTAAAGGAAACCTTTGTTATGTTCTGTGGGAAATTCTCAGATACATCTTGTGAAAACAAACATTTTTACTTTGCCACAAGCCCAACCAAAGAAAGCTAATACCTAAGGACAAAACTTTCCAGATGAAATGAAATGAAATGTCAGGCTTCCTGCCGTATGGTCATTTTCACAGACAGTTTGAGCGCTGTGTTAATGGAAAACATTTCAACACCTGAACAATTAATACTATTGGAATACACATTTGACATTGAATACTACAGTAAAATTAAGGTGGGTGTTTTTTTTGTGGAATTATACAAAATTTCAAAGCACAGCCAGAATATTTTTTCAAAACAATGAAAAAATATTTGATTTTTAAACGCGTGGTACATCATGGAGCATCCTCAATGTACCTGTGTGTAAACCAGAAATGATAAATCATTAGGAAGAAGAAAAAATATGGAATTTTCCCAGTGCCACATTAAAGAAGTATTCTGAATTTACAGAGGGACAAATGTGATTATGTTGCTGTGATTTACAGAACTGTGACAAGGTAGGGAGTCACTGCTCAGAAGCCAGGTGTCCTGTTGTTCAGCCATATCAAATGGCCTACAAATTAACAGATTTTTATCTGCATAAGTACTCCTCCTTCTCATAGATAAAGCCTTGGCAAGCCAAAGATTTTCCTGGTCAGATGCTGCAGTTGAATCCAAGATTGTATACATCTGACACTGACTTGCTATATAGTCTTGACTTGTGGTATTTAATTTGGACTCTCCATTTTGCAAAAGGCTGCAATTATTTTTACTTACTAAAGACTACCTTTGTATCTGAAAAGTAGTAAAGCTGATCTATGCCAGAGAGATGAGTAAAAAATTATTCAGTTGATAATATATCTTAGATCAAAGGGCACAGCCATTTTCCATCTTCCAGCTTTCTAAAGGAGGTCTTTGAAACTGCCTCAGTGAAGACAAAGTTACAACTCCTTCAAAAGAACACACCAAAAATTTGAAGCCAATGAATGTTTTTTCATACCCTACCTCTGTTAAATCAGAGGCAATCTTAACCCGTGAGTACTGCACCACCAAATCCCAGGGCAGGGGATTTCCTCAAGAGCCTGTTGCATCAATATTCCTGTTCCTAGAGGTGTGCTGGCATCTGACAGGGATACTCATGACTGCACTGCCAAAAGTACTGACTGTAATAATAGATAATATTGAAGTTCCTCTTTTATCACTTGCCAAAAAAGTCTGTTCAAGATTCAACTTATGAGAGTAAATTCAGGCTCCATTAGAACCAGTTGGACTTTTGCAATCAACTTTGATGGGGCCAGGATTCCATACATCATGTCTTATGCATAACATAATACAATTTCTGCAGAAAGCGAAACGGTAGTTCCGCTACAGTCAGTTGCAAAACACATTATACACATCCTTCATTTAGATCAAAATTTGACTTACTGTCTTCAGTGGCCCAAGATGTGAGTCTCATACTAGTGCTTCCCCATTACAGATCTGCTAAGCTGCTTGTTCTTGCACAGGTGAATCAAACATCCAACTCTTCAACGCCAATTCAAGGAAAACTCTTGAGAAACTACATACTGATAGGGCAAGAATCTTGAATTTAGTTACAGAGAAGCAACTGAAGTCAAATATAGTAATATCTATATGTAATAGAGAGCTTAAGTGACATCAGTGTTTGCTACTAATCTGTGATCTTAAGCAGCTGGTTATCTAAAAAGGAGGTTTTCCGTGTATCTTTAAATTAAAGTAGGTGGTCTGGGCTAAGCCAAGAAACAGGCTTCAAGGTAGAACAAGGTCCCTTGAGGACATGGGATTAAGGGCACAAGGGCTTGGGAACTGCTGCAACACAATCACTACTGCATTTGAATGTTACTCACCTAAAATGGCAAAATTTCACCAATTTGTGCCATGAATTGTATGAGGTGTTACAGGTAATACAATGTGAAAGGTATTGTCATAGGAACTGTGGGGTTTTGCCTGCGTTAAGATTGCTGACCTTGGCTGGGTCACAAAAATATCTCTGAAAAGAAAGTAAGAACTTCATTTACATCTCTGCTGAAATAGGTAGCACTTCAGAGAGACTCAAGAGTCTTATGTATGAGTCCTTTCTCTCCTAATGATGTTTGTCTACGTGTTTCTTTTTGTCTCCTATAATAATATTATCTGTCAAACAAATTAAATATCAGGGAAGGCTTCAGCTCACTCCCCTTCTTTTTATTTATTCACATTCAATTAGTTATTGTTATTTCAGGTGAGCTTAGGTTTTTTTAACTCTCTCAGTTATTCTGATAGGATCAGTTCAGGGGGCTGAGCTGCAGGAATAACCACATCACCAATTCTGAAGCCTGTATGCATATACAAGAAAGTGTATGTACACTGGGGAGACCTGACATTAAAAAGGGATTTAGGAATTTTGTGTTTTGAAAAGGTAAGTCCATAATATTTACCAAATGCAAACAGATGCACACATTGCAGGGAAATTGCGTGCTTTCCCCATGTTTCATATGTTTTAAATAGTTCTGTTTGTGACCCTGAAAGCTGCTTCACTGCTTAGAAGTACGTGTTTTGGAATGGCAGCATAAGATCCTGTATTGTGGAGACAGGGGGAAAATAACAGCTTGTATTAAGATGATAAGCTAAATTCCATGCCCTTAGAAGTAAAGGATTTAAGCTACATTATCTTTTTTTCTATAGGTATTAGTAGCAGCATATCTGCTCACTGGTTCTGTTGGTGTGGAAGTCTGGCACAAGCCCCTTCTCTTTGGTTTTTACATTACAGATGCATTAGTAATCTTACTTATAGGTAAGTGTCCAAAACCATGCAAAACTGTACTGCTTTTTAATTATTTTGACAAGATATTTCTTGTATTTCCTTCTTTTCCTTTTGTAAGTGCACATAAATAATACAAAAAATGTTCCTTATCTGGAACATGCCACTCACATTTACATATATTATAAGCTTAATGTTTCGGCCTGCGGCACACTATGCTCCAAAACATTATAGATAGAAAGAATAAAGACATCATTCAGTAGTCTTATAAGGCACAACAGTAAATCTGAAAAAGAGCCGGGTGAATTCTAAACTCTTCTTTAGACTTACTTTCAGAACAGAAGTGATACATCTTTCATACTCAGCAATAGTCTGTTTGCTCATCATTTGATACTGCCTGTGTAGTTTGAAATGATTGTAGAACATTTGTTTCAAACTACACTGCTTGTGTAGTTTGAAATAAGCATTGAACATTTTTCAACTGCTATAGCTAGACTGAGAACAAGAGCAGTTACATTTTAATGAGCTAAAACCATGGTAGTCTTAGCTAAAAATGTGTGTGTACAAAATGGCTTTGGTGTGTTGCTTGTAAGGTGAATAAATTAGCATATAAATTTGAGGGATTTTTATATAAGCATGCAAGTGATGACAGGAGGAAACAAAGAACCCCTGTTTGACACAGAGAGTTTAGACTTGCGTCCCAAGAATCTTCGTCAGTCCTTGAGCCAAATGGAGGACTTGAATATAGGTGCCCACCCAACGCCAGCACTAACTAGGAGCCATCTGGGCATTTCAGGGGGGACATTTGAATCCACTGCATTGACATGTGCTCTCAACACCCTCTCTCATGGTAAGGTTTTCAGCAGGGACTGCCTCCTGTGCTTCCTAGAATTCCCAGATTGGAAAGGACTCTGCATTCAGGCTGTGTTTTCTAATGAGTACAAGTGTAAAAGGACATGGTTTTGCAGACCTTTGTGCTTTACCCAGAGTAAAACTGATCCTGTGTAACCAAGGGTATTGTATAGTCTTTTTCTTGTCAGGTCTGTTTTAGGCACTCTGAGGAAAAGAAGGAAAGAAAGTGGGAATAAAACAGTGGTTCCAGCAGTCTATGATTTATTCAGCTTGTCAGAGGTGTAGCTATAACATGCCCTCTTGTGGCTGGCAGGGCAGAGCTATAGGGAGTGATTTGTGCTCTTGAAGGAGCATCACAAGTCCGAGAGAGGTGAACGCTGACTTGCCCACAGGCAGCAAGTTAGGCCTGCGTTGGTATGGTCTGCTAGCATGGGCTAGTCCATTGAACACACTTGTTCTGTGCTACACTCATGACTGCTTTTGTTCCTGTCACTAAGGCACATGACAGCCAGTTCAGTGAGTACACTGATGGCTTCCCTTGTGCTTGGGAAGCCATGGGTGAAGTTTTAATTCAAACTGCTCAACATATTGGGAAGGTTTGTGGTAGGGAAGCATGCCAATGTCATCAAATCTGCAGAAGTGAGCATCCTTTTTCATATTCTACCAAAACCAGCTGCAAAGCAAGGTGTGATGGGCTATTCCATTAGCATTAGAAAGAAGTATTGCTTCTGTCTCATGCGGTACACTTGCATGAATGGAACTGTGAACAGAGAATTGAGTATTTCTTCCAGCATTGTCCTAAGCAAAGTAGGCATAAGTAAGAGCCAAAAGATTTATTTTAAAACACGCTCTTGCACTCTCTCCACAATGCCATTAACAGGGCCACTCTTGCAGCTTAATTATAGCTAAATATGGGCTTAAAGTATGCAAGAAATGATCTTGCTTGACTTTGCATTACAAAACTGTCACAGTGCATGGTAAATCTCTTAAAAACAGGCACTAAATTTAAATATTAAAAAAAAAAAGTGGAATCCTTCCACTGAGGATCATGCTGATGCAGAAAGTGCAGGTTTGAATCTCAGCTCAGCAATAGTGGTTCTCATTGGATAAACTGTGTGCAGTGAATATGGATATATAAAGTTTTTGGAAGCTTTTAGTAAATTGCAGAATTCCACTGGGATTGCAGGAAAAGTGTTGATGTAGCCTACACCAAAAGCTAAGCAGACAGGAAGATGGAATTATTCTCTCTCCTTTAGAGAGGCTGCAACAAGTGTGTCTTGCTCAGCCAGATCCATTTGTATCAGGAAGCCCCCTCTCTGGCGTGCTCAGTTAAATGCCTCTGTGGCTAGTTAAAAAACAAAGCGATGGAGTGGGCCCCTGATGTTTTTTATGAGTTAGTTTCCCAGGACCTTGAGAGGAGCCATTAAACTGTAACTGGCTGTCCTTAACCATCTGATGGCATTTAGTAGTCACTAGTGGTCCTTCTAACAATGAGCCTGTAGCTGCTTCTTCAATAATTGGCATTCATTTCATGCTTTTACTGTTCTGCACACAACAGGAGTTCAGCTGCTGAGCCGTCACTTCTCCAAGAACAGCTGGGCTTTAGCTAGTACCTTCTGTAGTGGAAAGGCATCCAAATGAGATGCACAAGAGTGGAGGTTTTCAGACGTCTGTCCTAGAGTTTCTGGGGAAAAAACCTCATCAAACAGGAAGACTAGCCCACATATAACCTAAGTATGAACTCTGCAAATGCATCTCCTTCAAGGAAGCTGTGGTATCACCAGGTGACACTCACTCCCTGAAAATAATGGACTTTTTATCAGGTGCCAGACCACACAAAGATATACATAAAAGTGCAGCAATGGTAGTGTTTAGATAAGATGTTTTAAGAAAGCCTCCCAAGAGAGAGCTTTACATATGTCCCTGGAAACTCTCTAGCACACTGTGAACACCTGTACGGAGACCATGTCTCAGGCTGCTGAACAGAGATCTTGGAGGACTCCCCTGTGAATCAGAGAAACTTCTGCATTGTATTTATGGGAACTTTTCACTTGTCCACTGTAATTTTCACAGGCAGTGAATGCAATTCCATCCTGCAGCTCCAAAACACACACCTACCTGGACCCCAAACAAATGAGGAAGGTCGTTTTCCTGTTTCCAAAGTGCGTTGCCCTGGCTGCTAGACAAAAATGCCTTTTCTGCTAGCTCAAAAGCAGCCAGACCTTTCTAAAGTGATCTGCCTGTGTGCTCAGCTGGAACTAATTACTTCTGCTCTCAGCAAGGCTTCTGTGGATGACACTCCAAAAGCTCTCTTGGGATTTAACCACAGTTGTCCCATAGCATTATTTGGCTAACTAGGGTCCCTTCAAAGGGCAGCAAGGGGGGAGAGCTATCATTTATTTTCACCCCTCCAGGGTATCCTGAATGCCTAGCATTCCTTGTCACTGTGCCATCAGGTTGAGAGCAATATAAAATATTTACGATAAGCATGTTTAAACAGTCAATTCCTTGCATAAAGTCTGTGGTGTTATAGACTTTATAAGAAGGTTTTCACTGACAAGTAAACACCAGTAGCTTAGGGAACAGCATTACTATTGATGATGGTTTCTGTCTCACACTGCAATTAAATGAACTCTAATAGGTACATGTTATGAATGAAGCATTTCCCATTCTTGGGACATTCACACTTGCTCTCTATGAGATAGATTTTATAATGTCTAATAAAATTTGAGTTCAGGCTGCAATCCTTTCCTCACGAGAGACATTTATATATTTGGTTTCCTGTACTCGACTGTTCATTTCCATACAACTTGTTGTAAATTTCTTTCAGTTCATTAAATTTATTCAGAATTGACCAAAGGGCTCAGAAGTTATGATGGCGTGCACATAAACAAGCATGTTTATGTGTCAAAATATCAGCTTTTTTAGGAAGCCAGGTTGGAAAAATGACTTCTGAATGCACAGAAAGATTCCTGCTCCTCATCAGTATTAATTGCAACCACAAGAATAAGCATTGTGGGTAAAGGACCAATAAGGTGTGAACCAAAAATGTTGTGCTTCATCAATGTGAGGCACATGAGGCAGGCAGTTCTGTGATCCAGAGATGGTGGCACATTTGAGTCCACTCCATCCGGCTACTGATGCCTGTGGCAAAGCTGAAACAAATTTTCAGAGTACAGGTTTGAGCATGAAATGTGAATGGAGCACTAACATCTGTCAGTGAGCTGGAACTTGAACCTTCTTCTGGAGATGGGGCCACAGCATTCAGAATTTTTTCCTGTGGTGTGAATTGGATTGGGTTCTGTGCTGACTTTTGCATAGTGTGTACTCCTTGAGGTTCGCTCCTTTCTCCGAGCTATTGAAGTGTATAAAACGAGTAAACACATAAATGAAAACATAAAAGCAGCAAAAAACTAGTGATGAGACCAACCCACAAGATTTGAAACATGCCAAGTATTTGAATTCCTTCATAGTAGGAAAGCACAGTTAATCCATCTAAACTAGTGCCCTGTCCTTACACTGTCCTACAGCCTATGTATCAAATTAGGACACAGAAGTCCTTGCAGTGAGCAATTATACAGCAGCCTGCCTTTTTATCAGTGTCAGAAAATGTTTAGGAAGCCATGGTCAAATTATAAATTGTTTTTGTCCCATATGGATGAAGTCACTGTAGTGATTTCCTATAGTTCCCATTGCCAGGCAGCTGATGGTTCTGCCTTACTGATGGAGAGTTGAATGATTAAATGTTAAGTGATATGTTTTCAAAATGCTATCGCTCCAACAGGCTTTGACTAGCCTGGTTTGAAAAGTGTGGTTAAAGTGAGTTGGCTTCTACGTGTCTGTCACCAATTTAACATTCATTAAAGCATTGTTGTGACAGATTGTACGAGACTTTCTTGAAGTAAAGGGCGTGAAATACTCACCTGTCACTTGAGATATATATAAAAAGTGGTTGAGGTCATGTTTGAAGTAACTCATCTGAACCAGTCAGAACAATAAACCCAGAAAACCAGAGCACTGAAGGCCGGAGGTAGAGCAGTGTCACGGGATACTAATGACAAGTGGGAATGGGCTTGGTGGTGTTAGCTGTGAGGAGTCATGTCACGGGCACTGGGAGCCCCAAAAGAGTCAAACAAGAGGGCTCACCTGGTGGAAGTCCTTCTGGAAGCTAGCCTGGGCTTTTCGGATAAAGATGCTGATTCTTTGGTGCTCAATTCTTGCTGTGCCCCCAAAAAAGAGAATGATGTGTACATGCTGTGTGAACATGACTACATCAAAGAAGCAAACTAATTTCTCAGTCTGTACTAAATCCCTCCAAATGTTAATTGCTAGCTTACAGCTCAGTTCAAGAGAGAAAAATGCAGTGTGTACTTCCTGAGACACTGAAAATAAGACATAAAATCAACAGGCAGGATAAATCCATCCCTTTAGACTTCATACACAAGAAGTAGCCTAGATGCTTGTTTAGCATCAGCTTTGTGCCTGAAGACATTGCTTGTGTTTACACGGGGTTCTTAATCCTTGTAAAATCATTTTATGTTGTGTAGATCTGTTTGGGTGTATTTTTCATCTGTCCTTCAATTGCTTAATGTATTCAGACTTCACAGGCTCAACTAAGTCTGACGATTGTGTACTAATTCTCTAAGCTTATTTTTTTTCACTTACTAAGTAGTTCTAAGTTTGCCCTTTTATATAATAATAAAGCATAATTTTATATTTAGTGGACAGCTCAATATGCAATTATCTGTTTGCACAGCCAATTAAAAGAGTTGTCTTCTCAAGACATGACTAAGGAACATCACACCGTTCCATAAAGAGCTGCTGTTCAAGTTACAAGTGCTTCTGAGTGTTCACCTTTTAATGAAGCTTGCTTCCAGGCACTGCTCAGTGTGCTAAACATTCAGTGTGTTAAGATATTTTCATGTGTCTAGTGGCTCTGAATGTGGAAGAAATTAGAAAAAACATGGGAAAAGCATTTCAAGATATTTTCCAAGCTAATATTGAGACCTAAATTTGGGGGTTTTGTTTTTTTGTCTGATGGCTAAGAAAGATAAATGATAATATCCCTTTTCTTTAAAGGAAGCATTGACTATGAGGAATTATTAACCTAGAGACAGGAAGACCAAGCAGAATAACTGCAGAAGGCTACGTGGAGGTTTGGGCAATTAAAGAACAAAAGAGGAGAGTGATGGTATTTCATTTGTAGGCTGAAATGCAACTGCAACTGCCTACAGCTAAAGAGTTGATTTTTACTGAGCTCAGCTTCTGCAGTATGCCCTGGAGAAGGTCTGTGCAGACCTCTTCACTGCCTCCCAAATGGGAAGAATGCTCTGGGCAATCTTTTTTTTGGGGAGGAGCACAGCAGGGATGGAAGAGATGAATGAATTTCCATGTTTCCATTGTGGCGTTCACCTAAAACTGCATCTGTTTATTGCAGTGTCTCATTTTGAACTTTTAACTGTAAGAAAGAACCAATTCTTAACAGGTAACATCTCAACAATGTTCAATGTTCTAAGGATGGCTCACTTGTCAGGAACCTAACAGCAAATGCAGCGTATGATAGCAAAGGTGTGAAGAAAATAAACAGCTGGTGTAAACATGGTCCTTTCTTTGAAGCCGTATAATCTGTTTGAAAATAGTGGTTTAGGTGTCTGGGCTACTTTCTTGGAGCTTCTTCTTTATGTGGTGGTGTTTACAGTCTGTAAAGTTTGATGTATTCAGGAACGTGGGTACCTGCAGGAAGCTTCCTACCTTTGTCCAAATGCCAGTGTGAGGCTGCTCTCTTAATTACTGAAATAGCATTTTTTAGAACTGACAGTGGTGTCAGCAGCTCATTTCTGGCCACACTGTCTCTTTCTTTACAATAAGCAAGTCTGTGTTTTGCACAAATGCCTAAGTTAACTCAAGTACATCGGCCACACTAAGTAGTTGCAGTGTGTCACAGAAACAACCTGACTATTTTCATTAGTCTTTAGCTTAGTTACATGAGAGTTTAAGATGCCCTCATGTAACTGAACTTAAATACATTACTGTTAGTCAGACCTAACACAGGGAACAAATTGTACTGTGGTATCCATCACATGCTAGTGTTTTGGGGTTTTATTTTTAAATCACTCAGCAATATCACACAACATCCTACCATTTTAGAACTGAATTTGAAATTACCCAATGGATCGAAAGTTGTCACTAAAATTGAGGGGAATTACCTATTTTGATCCCTTTTACACACAAGTGTGTATATATATATGCATGTCTGTGTATGTGTGTGTGTGTGTATTTATCCCTGTGTTTATGCATATATATATTTAGAAAACAAGATAAAGCCTTTATTCCTGGCATTTCTTTAATCCTGAATTCCTGAATGCATTGGGGTTTGCGTTTTGTTGTTAGTTTCTTCGTCTGTTTGTTTGTTTAATATGTACAAAACAAGAGCTTTGCAAATGCTTATTTCTCTGAAAAGGGTGTCGAGATAGTGCAAGGCAAGGGGCTGAGAACAGGATTGTACCTAAATCCAAGGATTTGGGCTTCATACCTTCAGCCTAGTGTGACGCAACAATTCCCTGTATCTGTGCCACCCATCTGTGCTTTAGTATTTTTGCCTTTAATACAGGCCTGTCTTTTTACAGTTGGGTTTCAGAATGCAAATCAGCTGAAAACGGGAAAATACTAAAGGAGGAATTAAAAAATACTGGAAGAGCAGCAGTAGTTTGAATAACACTCGAGAAGTTCTGTTTTCTGTAATGTGTTAAAAACATCTAATGCACTAAACTTGATTTTTAATGATTTAAAAAAAATAATATGCTTTTTGGGACTTAGAAAGGAAAAAAAACCAAAAAAAGCTCCATCATCATCATCACTTGGGCAGACACAGCAGTGGGTTTGCTTTCCAGGCTGCACCTTTTGTTCCCCAGACTTAGAAGGGAATGGCAGCAATGCAGAAGGCATAGTTTAGCTCCTGGGCACAATGGGATCCTTAATGCCAATTAAAAGGCAGACTTAATGACTACCAAAAGCAGCCCCTAAGCTAGGCCTCCTTAGCTAAAAAAAGATGGGAAAGCAACATGTAGGAAAAGATGGAATTTTGAAAATCCCTTAAGAAACAGGGGAACACCCTTTGCTTTCCCTCCTGCATCGTCAGCTCTCGCTCTGCTGAAAGAGAAGCCATATAAAGATACAGAGGAGTAACTGGTGCAACTGCCCCATTCAGAAAGTGGCTTTTAGCTAACTGGGGGATTGTTTGTGGTCAGTGTGTTATTTCTTACTAAAATGGCACTTCATAAAAAGAACAAATTGTTGGCAGCCACTGCTCTTTGAATTCTATTTCTAGTTCTAGTCTCTATTTCTGTTCCTCTCAGTTGCTTTTCTCCTAACAAATCAAACTTCAGGATTGCAGCAGGAAATTTAGATTTAACCTCAAGAGTCAATGTTTTGTCTCATGTCTGCTCTAATGTGATGCAGATGTTGGAACTGCTGTACGTAACTCAAGGTTTTATTGAACTAGCCCTCCCTGTCTAATAGGAAACATAGCTAACCGGGGTGCACATTAAACACGGATCACTCTGAAGGTACTAAGCTTGGGAGTCTGAGAAATATAGCTAGAAAATTCTTTGGATATTCCTTCAGTTGCACATCCTTCAGGTGTTGGATAAGGAGTTTCTGCCATGGTAAAGCGTCAGGGTTCTTTATCTTACTTGTCCTAAAAAGCAAAGCCAGGAAGTAAAAATGTGATACCTGAAATTGTTTACAGGCTGGATATTCTTTTTCCCCTCCCAATTCTTTGCTTCCTTCTCTTTAAAAGATAAACAGAAAAAAATGGAGGAGCAGATGATCTCTTGTATCCCTTTTTACTGCTCCTGTTTTCCAACAGCCCCCAGCTCCACTATTCTTGCTTTTTTTTTTGAGCTTTCCTCCTCTTGAGTTGCCAGCGTGGCCAGAGCACGCTAAACACTTGGGTATGCCTCTGATGAGGGCTGAATGATAAACACTGGCATTTCTCAAGACTCTGCTATGCCATGTTAGCCCCAGTACAAAATCATCTGAGATGAGTTCTTTCCTCTATTAGTTCTTATTTTTCCTTATTTCCAATAATTGTTTCTAATAATGAGATTGAAGTTTGCTACTTTTCTATACAAACAGTACACGATGTTTCTTAAATGGGATTTTTTTAAGGTAAAACCAGAAGGTTTACAACCTCGGAGTGCTTTACTTGCGCATAACAAAATAGGAATTCTGTATTAATGTAATGCACCAAAACAATCCTCATGTCTTTTAATATAAAAGCCGGGCAGAAATATGTTACTTAAAGCAATTTCCAAGCAACAGAGAGACCGGGGAAAAGCTCTTAATACACAGAAAATAGGGAAAAAACACAAACCAGAGTTTTGCAGGGAAACGGAGATTAAGATATAATAAGAGAAGACATGTAAGTCTTATATATCTTTTCACCCAGTTAGGCTGACTGATACTGTGGCTCTTTTGTTTAAACCTTGCACTTCCACTTCTTGCTGGAGGACTTCTTTGACCCTTAGGTGGACCAACGTGGGTGTCAGATAGGGTGCAACTGGGTCTTCTGGCAGCTCTAGGGCTGCTGGTAGCTGCATTGGTAGTACCAGCCCTGATGCAGATAGACGCAGTGGTAGCGAAGGCAAATTCCTCGTCCTGTGTGGGTTAAAGCTGTGCTCCGGAAAGGTCACAGCTGTATTAAAAAACCATAGTAAATGCCCTCACTCATTCAGATGATGGCTGTATCACAGAAATTAACTAATTTCAGCTGCTGTATCAGCAAAGTAGATCTTTAGTTGAACCTTAGTATATTGAGCTATAAACCTGTTATTTCCCCAGTAATGTGGGCAGCTCTGTTTGAGGTTAATTGCCTTTATATTCCATTGCAAGGATTTTGATGGGGTTTTTTTCCTATATGAACAGAGAGCAGCTTATGCAAAATGGGGCTATGATATTTCGTGGGCCCAGCAGAGGAACCTGTATGATAAATAATCGATCCTACCTACTAACTACATCAGAATTAAATATGTCACTCATTACTCAAGAAAATCAGTACCAGCTACTATTTCTAGTAGCTAACCTTTGGGAGAATGAGGAAGGTTTCATTATTGCCTAAAGCCTCCAAACTCAGTTTGTACCCAGCAATGAGTACAGGAATACCGAGTCATTTTTAAATAGCACACTAATTCTGGCACCATATGAGAAAGCTCTGAGGTGATCACTGTAGCAGAACTGTCTCTCATTACATATCAATCTTTTTCTCTTCCAGGTTTCAGTTTATTTCTCTCATTTCCACAAACACTATACAACATTTACAGGTAAGTGAATTAGCATTAAAAGAATTCTATCACCTCGCATTTAATTACATATATTTAATGGTTTCCTCACTTGAGAAATAAATGTGATGCTTGAAGTAGCCTGGCTTCTTTCAGCCAGATGCTGTCCTGAGAATGTAGTAAAAGGGTTTTCTGGTCAATTTTTTGAACCCGAGTGGTTTCTTTTCCATGTTTGTAACTCCTTTTCCCTTCCCTTGCCATTCTCCAGGCAGTCTCACACTGATGAAAGCTCTGTAGTTACAAACAATCCATTTTATTTGCAGTCAAATGTGACTTTAACTTCTACTTGTGCTAGGTGAAATTCTGTAGCTGATCACCCTGCACTCCATGAGCTACTTTCTTGTCTTCCAGACCCTTCTGTAAAACTCTCCTCTGTATGAAGTCTGCACATAATTGCCATCAGATACAAGCTAGGCAGGTGGCAAGCTGTGATTACATCTCAGAGCTGGCTTGCTGCGCCTAGGAATTTTATACATGGCTAGTTTATACTCTGATGGCCTATTTTTATTAATGCTGCCTGCATTGCACTAGTGTTTGCTTGTTCATTTCCCTCATCTGTCACATCAGGTCTCTCAGGTCCTAAGTGTCCTGGAGGAGGGAGTGTCACTGCCTGTCTTCTGGAATTAGTGGAAATTATTACCAAGATTTAAATTTTAGAGAGATTATAAGACAATAACACATCACTCCTACACAGCCCTTTTCATGTTGCAGCACTTGATGTAGTTAATAAAAGCATGAATTACTCCATTTTGGGGCAGGAAGAGTGGAGAGCCAGGAGATGTGGGGCAGGAAAGGCTGAGGACAGGCAGAAAGGCTGAGCAGCAGTAGGAGGGGGCTGGTGATCAGTGATGCAAGGGTCTCTGGTTCTGGGAAGACTGGAGAAGGAGGGAAACACTTTGTGCATGGCAGTCCGTGGCAGTAGCAGCATTTAACCAGGTGAACATTTAGTATTTGCTTTCTTTTCTCTCATGCCAGGACTTCTTAGTGTTTTCCTTTTCAAGTCATTCAATACAGATTCTCTCAAGCCTTCCGGAGGGTTTATGATTCCTCTGAACAGAAGAGCACAGTAATTTTAAACATCCGGTCAGGTTTGCTTAAAGGATGCACACACAAGCTGTTTGGTGATGAGGGATTTGAGTTTTCCAGTCATCTCCTCAGTTTCCTCATCCTGCTGCCTGTTCTCAGTTGTTGTTTTATCAGAAGAATATTCTTTTTTGGAATGACAAAGATATGAATTGGGTTTTTTTGTCTAGATGTTTCTATAAATACAAGTGTTCAGAGATTTTAAACAGGACATTTCCTGGTATACAGAATTGCCCTTCTGAGCTATTTGTATGGAGAAATGGTTTAATGGTAGTGACCTTTAATAAATTAAACCTCCTACTCCTTTTATAATCTCTCAGTAAGTTTTGCCTGAGTGAAAAAGATGCAAGATAGATACACAGAAGAGCCATTGATCTTAGAGTTACCTTTTTCCTAGCTGACAGAAAATAGTCATTTACTACTTTTCATAATACTGCCTTTAGAAGACAGCTTAAAATAGCCAAGGAAACACAATGAATCATAAATTTTTCTGTACTCTAATTAGCAAAAAAGCTTCCCCTTTAGGCTACACTTTGGCAGCACTACAGGATTGTCTGACAGCATCACCTGAAGATCTAAACAACAGCAATGTGTGCCAGCCACGTGCTTGACTCTGTTGCCATTGAAAACATGGAGCATATTGACGGAAGTAATTCAATGTCTCATATCAGAAGTTTCATCCTCTAAAAAGATATATATTTTGAATTCACAGCAAGCCTGCATGCTGTGCTTTTGGGTGACAACTACAACAGAGTACTGCAGTACAGCAGAGTACTTTGCGTAAGCTTAGTGGTCCATTGCCAGGCAGCTATGAGTGTGTGAAGCTGACCAGAAGCTACGTGAATAAACCAGTATAATTTTACTCCAGAAACAAATGTTACTTGAGTATCCTATGATTTCTCGGAAAATACCTGGGTATGCAGCACATTTGCACAGGCAGTTGTCGTGCTGCAAGATTTAACGATTAAACTGTAATTCTGGATTATGGAAATTTGTGTTTAGTGACAGGTAATCTTTGTGGCGTTGTTGGTTAATGAATATGTAGTTATTTAATACGAAGAAAAAAAGGTGCTTGAATGGCCTTTTGGACCTTTTCTCCGATTAACATTTAAATGGGTGACAGTTGTATTTCTGGCATGAAATCATGTTTGAAACTCTCTTTGAACTGATTATTAAAGACAGTTAACTCATGTTCTGATAATCTTTATGCCAACACACTTGCCTATACACAGCCTTCTTTAAGGAGCAAACTTAGCAAATGCAGCAACCTAACAAATAATGAGACAATCATTAAACAATTATCAGTTGACAAACTAGAGAGGTAACTAGAGCTTTGTTGCTCTTTTGTCTTACTGTTCTGCTCTTTTCTTTTGAGCACACACTTGAATGAAGATAGGCTGAGAAAGTTGGGGCTGTTCAGCCTGGAGAAGAGAAGGCTGCGTGGAGGCCTCATAGCAGCCTTCCAG
>WYDI02002338.1:34125-61513 GCA_009867235.2 Psittacus erithacus
GCCGGGTTGGACAGAGCCTTGGGTGGCATGGTTTAGTGTGAGGTGTCCCTGCCCATGGCAGAGGGGTTGGAACTAGATGACCTTAAGGTCCTTTCCAACCCAAACTATTCTATGATTCTAAGATGAACTTTTGGGCTGAGTTTAGTTCCTGTGTGGAAATAGAATGGATACATTTTCTTACTCCATAAAACCACTGTATTTGTTTACAGAGCACATTTGAAGAAAACACTGAAGAACAGTTCATTGTATGAAGGACTCCTACCTCTTGTGTCACCTCTGCTGCTGTTCATGCTTCTTACAGTCTGGGTGGCTTTATCTCCAGTTGACATATTAGCAAAGCAACCAAGATTGTTTTTATGGATGGTTGGGGTTGCTTTCTCAAACGTTATTGTAAGTATGTTAGTGGTGGTGGTATGATTTAGAGACTGCTTTCTACTTTGATGTGAATAAAGAGAAGGAAACAGAAACTGTAGCTAATACTGAGCAGAATCACACAGCTCTTCTACCTCTGAGTAGACTGCAGTTTATTAGGCAGTAAGTGCAATGCATATTCTTTAGGGCTTGCTTTTTTCTTTTACCAAAACATCTACCGCAGTATTAGAGGCTCATGTGAATTAAATATGTATGTGTGTTAGCTGAAATGTTTAACAGTTTAGAAGCAAGCATTAAAAATGTACGGGTGTTAGCTGGGATTTGTAGCATTTTAAAAATGAAAACAAGCCTGCATTTCCTTTCACTTCCTCTGGTCCCTTATACATGTCTCCTCCAGTATCAGAGTAAGACATAGCAATGCTTTTCTTCTCCATGATAGTCTAATGCTGGGTTTCCATTATCTGTTCTGTAGACTACAAATTGCAAGATGCTCAGATCTTACTTTGAGATTAACTCATAGAGCAAGTCTCAGAAATATCCAGGTCTGAGCAAATCACCACAGCACAACTGTCACAGCTCCCACTTAGGTGGCCCTCAGGGCCACCTGTCTGAGTCCAGAAGGAGAGGATGTAGTGGGTAAGTAAGTCCTGTGAAGGAGACCTTCAGCCATCACAATAGCAGGAGCACTGTGGATGACGTGGTAGCTGGCTGATGAGCTGGGACAGCTCAGACACAGGAGATACTTCATTAGGACCCTCCCAGGGGGAGATGGTAAGAGAGAAGACAGTAAGGATCCACAGTGAGCACAAACCACAGCTGCTAGAGGTTTAAATTCAGGACAGCCAGGGTAGCATTGCAAACGATAGGTGAGGTAGATGGAAGAGTGCATCCCATCCCAAGGGCATAGTCCCATAGCCTTACCTCTTCTTTCCAGTCTGCCTCTCCAGACTCCAGGGCTTTCATCTCCTAATGCTGTTTTTGCCTCATTTGTAGTGTCAGTCAATGCTTCAGGACCAGGCGGAATAAGGAATTGAGGGAGGAGCACAGAGTATAGTCCCATTTTGCAGTCCTGTGATACACCAAAGGCGAATTGCTCCAAATACTAATAAGCAATCGAATTGAGTGTTGTACTTCACATGGTGTAATAATGGTTAAAAAAAATGTGAAATCCAACCTCCGGATGGGTGCAATTATTCAGCCAGAAAAATTATAGCGTATAGATTGTTTTAGCAGTTTCTCACACCCCCTGCAGTGATTCCCAAAGCACTCAGAAAACAGGTATTATTAAAAAAAAATCAAAACACTGATAATGCTTTGTAAGAAAAACTATTGACACCAGGTACCAACGCTCACTTCTTGCATTACTGAGAGCTAATCATGGTTTTATGGCTTATCTTTGCATTCTTCAGCTTCCACAGTGCAGACAGTAAAGCCAGTAATTTTTTGCCTATGGTCAGACTCCTACTGCTGCTGTCACAGGGTTTCAGGCACTGCACAGGGAATGAATGAATGCTTTTTCACTCTTCTACAGCTTTCAAAAAGCATAAAATCTATTTTTAACCACATTTAAACTTTAAGTGAAACTTAAATTGATGAAACATTTCAGATGTGTCTAAGTACCTTTTGGGGTTTTGGTAAAGAGTGTTTTGTACATGAGACACATTTCTTAAGGAGTCTAAGCCTGGTAAAACACTGAGGTGTGCTTAACTGGTTTTAAAAATGTGAACTTCAACTGAGTTAATCTTATTATGTTTCAAGAATTCAGTAAAATTAAGCCAATTGCTTTCGGTTAAATCATGCACCATATATTGTATTCATTTATTTTCTGCTTTTCTGAATGGGATCCCTTTCTCTGGGCCCCCAGCTCTATCTCCAGGGAGTTCACTGCCATGACTGAGCCAAGAAAATGGTGGTTTAGTACATGAAGGAGTGCTAGAAAAGAAAACCAGGATTAAAAGTGGCATATATTACCTTCCCTTCCTTCTATACAATGAATCAGAGTATATTTCTGTCACATCATCTGATTGAAATACCAGTACACTCTCCCAGTGATTAAGTGGTGGCACATTTGATTTGGGACCACAACTTCATGAGCCTGTGTGGAAGTACAAGGTAGCAAACAAATTCCCTTTTTGTAAAGGTGCATTTCAGCTTATAAAACAAAGTGTTTCTCCAGAAAAGAAGTGCGTATGTTAAATTATTTGGAATGAAGTCCTTTAACACTCTGGGGGACACCTTACAGCAGCCTTTCACTACCTGAATAGGGCATACAAGAAAGCTAGAGAGGGACTTCTTACAAGGCATGTAGTGACAGGACAAGGGAGAACAGATTTAAACTGAAAGAGGGTAGATTTAGATTAGATACTAGGAAGAAATTCTTCCCTGTGAGGGTGGTGAGGCCCTGGTGCAGATTGCCCAGAGAAGCTGTGGCTGCTCCATCCTTGACAATGTTCAAGGCCAGGTTGAACGGGACTCTGAGCAATGTGGTCTAGTGTGAGATGCCCATGGCAGGAGGTTGGAACTGGATGATCTTTAAGGTCCCTTCCAATCCAAACCAATCTGTGATTCTACGATGACTCAGACAGTGAGTCACAGAGGTGTATCTATAGTAGTCTTCTTACCAGAAACAAGCCCCATTTTGAACTCCAGATTTGTATTCCTCTCATCAGAAGCAACCCACAGAGAAAACAGATGTGCTTTTGTCTAGACTCTGGGCTAAGCCAGAGCTTCTTACCTGGCTTTTTTTGTTCCGACAGTGTAAGGTGATCATCTGCCAGATGAGCAGCACCCAGCCGGAGCTTTTCCACTGGTTCCTTTTCCCGCTGGCACTGGTGGTCTATGCAGCCATCTCTGGGCTACTAGGTTGGATGGAAGAAGCTGTGCTTGCTGTGTTCACTGCGTTGGTCACAGCTGCCCATGTGCACTATGGGGTTTGCGTGGTGAGTGGCTATGGGAGAACTGCACAGGGGTGGGAAAGAATATGGGGTCTGGGAATGGTTTCTGTCTAGCTGGTGCAGTGATGTGGGAGTCTGGATACTGTTATGGTTGGGTTGTTTTTAACATGTTTTGTTTTGTTTAGTCTAAGGTTTAAAAGAAAAAGCCACTTTACTGCAGGCAGTGCCTTCTCACTCACGCAGAAGCTTCGGTGATTTGCATTATTCCAGTGTAGCCAACTGGTTCTGGCTTTAAACCCATCACAATCAGAATACTTATGGGCTGGTTTTTATGCAGTGATTGACTCATGTGGCATGAATGATCCCACCTCTTTTTTCCTTTCTTCTTCCTGAGGTTATTTGACTGAAAAAATAGGAAGGTAAAATGCAAAGTACCATGAATAGGATTCATAAAATCAGGTTAACCTTGCTTTGACTCTGCAAGCAAAATAGTTGCCCCAATTTCTAATCTTTTATTGGCCCTCTGTTAGCATCTCTCAGGCTGGAGACATGAATGAGACATTCAACCTTAGCAGTGCATTTTTGTGCCTGCTAGATACCAGTTTTATCATTTATTGTCATCTGAATTACTGCTTAAACTCCTTTTCCCTCAGTTAATGCCCTTTTTTTCAAAGAGTATTGTCAAATTATCCTTAGGAAAGTGTCTTAATGGAGGGGTTGCTTTTAGATGAAACACGTTGCATGGGAAAGGTCTCATTTCACAGGAAGTTTGTCAGCATTTTTTTAAGATATACTTCTGGGATGTAAGGATTTTTCTTTGAAAGAAGCTTTTTGTTAACAAACATCAGCATCACTGTAGATTTTACCTCAGCATCAATACAGACCAGTCAGTGGAGGACAGAATGGATACACCTGGTCAAAATCCACTATTGACTGAGGTGGCCCAGCTCCATCACAGTTTATGTCTCTGGTTTATAGTGACTTAGCTTCCCATCAGTGTGCTGCAAGAGAAATGTAAAGACTACAGCTCTTTGAAGGTCCCTATGTACTTGAAAGGCTCCAAGTATGCAAGCGATGTGGTTGAGTTCTCCTCTTTCTGACCAGGAGAAGAGAGATGGTGAATTGTGAAGCGTATCAAAACTGGTTGCTATCTCTATAATTCCTCTTTAGGGGAGGCAGCTGAGTGAGCACTTGAACATTTACATCTTTTCCCTGAAGAAACGTGTCCAGGAGTGAACACATGCACTATAATCAGACTGTAATACTTGACACGGAGATTTGCAACTCTTCTGATGTGATACATAGTTGGAATTAATCTGATTAAAATAACCAAAGAATAGATACGTCTGGGTACCCGAACCACTGCGTCAATGAGCTATGCAGCAAGATGCTTCATCTCAGAGGAAGGCTCCTGTCCAGCAGAGAAGTGTTTACCAAGTTATTCTGCTGCGAATATTCTCTTCAGCAATGTTGTGTTATTACCCTCTCTGAAGCTTTTCTTTTCCTCCTCCTTCTTGCCACTGTGCCCAAAGTCCTGGATAAATCCATGTCAGGTTCCATGAGATCCTTGATGGTTTATAACCAGCACTGTTTTTTACCAGCCTAGTCACCAGTGGGACCCTGGCAATACAAATCCTCCCTGGATGTCCTTCCCACTCAGACATCAGTGCCTGCTTCATTTCCCATATTTATTTTCTCATAACTCATTTCTTCCATACAACCTCCTGAAGGGCTTACACACATTCAGGCTTTCCCTCACCTCAGATGAATACGTGAAGAAAAGAGAATGAGCTCAGAAAGCTATGGGTACAGTAAAGTGTTTTTAAAACACATGGGTTTTTTCTTCCCTAGCATTAAGATAAATCTCAGCTGACCTGTATCTGTTAGAAGTGCAGGCTCCTTACAGCAGCACCTGGCTTTCATGCTTATTTTCTAGGCAGTAACAAGCATATTGTTGGCATTTCAGTAGCTACAAGCAATATGCCCTACAAAGGTAACCAGCTGAGAATAAATTTGGCCAAAAAACTTTAGAAGATTCTCATATTTCACTGCAAAACTAATTAGTCAAACATCATCTGTGAATGCAAAATACATTTGCTTTTGTGTTTGAAGCAAATTCTTGAGGTTTTAGATAATGGGGGAAAAAAAAAGGCGAGAAAGGCTTATTTTAAACATTGTATGTTTACATGCAGATACAAACTACTCACTTCATTTATAATATATGTAGGTTTTCTGTGTGCCTTGGAGGAAGGAGTAACAATTTAAGTTTCATCTCTTTCCATATGCTGCTCTAGCAAGAGGGACTTTGTGGCCTTGAAGCACTAATGAAACAATCTGCCCACTTTCCCCAAGGTAAGCATTAGATTACATTTCTTGCACAGAGGGATGTGATTGATGGACTGGCATGTTTATTAACTAGTAAACTATCTCGCTTGCCAGAAGCTGGGCAGAAGCGTAGTTGTTGAGCTCCTGAGCCTGAAACCTTTTCCAGTTCTTAGACCATTTCCCTGGCTTTATCACTCGCCTTATCATTTTTCCCCAATTAATATACCCTTACATCAGTGGCTCTTATTAATATTTTCAGCTGAGCACTGACTTGTCATATCTTTGGACAATTTCATAGCTTTGTCAATTTTAAATTGAACATCTTCAGTTTAATTTCCTATTGCCTGTTAGAGCAGTTGATCTATCACAACATCAGTTGGGCTGACTTCCCATGGCTGCCCTTATGACAGGTACCAGGGGACATCAGCTTCCCTTCTTCGCAAAGCAGAAAGTTCAAATCAACTTACAAAGTTTCTTATGGTTTGAAAACACACGTGTTCCACCTAGCAAACAAGCATGCTGAGGGTCCCACTCTCTGCTACAGCCACATATGACAGTCACAGTTCAAGCAGCTTGAAGTTTGAGTTAAGCGGAGGACACAGGTCATTCTGTTAATGCCGATTTGGAGCTTCTGCAGAGAGCCCTGCAGGGAAGGGAGGCTCCTGCACCCTCTAGCACCCCTGTGGTCCAGCTCCAGGGCTGGAACAAAGAGAGGGGTCTTCCAGCCTTCCTCCTTACTGGTAGGGTGACCACGCATGATGCCCAGGGAGCATGGGGTTTCCACATTGGTGCTCCCTATCCGCCCAAGGACTCTTTTTCTTAGAGAAAGTACAACACCTGTTTATTTAATAGGCAGTTAATTAAACTGTTTATTATAGGCAGTTCTGACTGTGTTTGAAGGGGAACAAGTTTAGTAGAGACATACCCAGCAATCCATTTGATGAAGTCAAATGCTAAGTCCGATACCACCTATCATGCCCCAAAAGTCTCACCTATTTCAGCAGTTTATATTTAACCCATCCATCAACAGCATCTGGAGGAAGTCCTGACTGGAAAAGAATTAGAATACAATAAACAAAAATACCTCTGGATTGAACATAGTTGTACTGAAGGCACTCTGTGGACAGAGCTCCCTTTTCCCTGTGTCTTTTATGAAACAGTTGGAAATAAGGGTTCCAGAAGCTGCACAATGAATGTATTTCATTAAATGAAATGATAAAACTTGAACTGCCGCAACTTGCCTGCACCTGTACCTTTCTAAAGAGAAATACAGTATCACTTTCAAAGGAAATTAAGCTCCAGCCAGCTTTCTCACATTCTGTATGAAGATGTGGCAAACAACTAACTTTTTCCTTTTTGAAACAACTTGTCACTACAGTCTCTATAGACAAGTAGAAAAATAAAGCATGTATTGCACAGTGTATATATTGAATTGTAAGCCATCTGAGATGGTAACTGGTTCAATGAATGGGAATAAAAATGCTTTGTTCATAGGGCAGCATGGTCACAGATTTATTCTGCGAAGTCAGATAATGGTACGTACATGACTTAACAGTCTCAACATTATGGCAGAAAGTTTTCAACTATTTGAAAGTAAATAACTGGAAAGTAAATAACTTTTTTATGCTGGGGATTAGCACTAGCCCAAAGATATGCTTCCCCTCTTGTCTTATACAAAGCAACTGAACTAGGGCTGCTTTCCCAGGTTTGAGTGCCTGGGCTGGAAATGGGCTCTTCTGGTCCTGGCTTCATCCTTCACCCTTTCCATCAGAAATCTTTCCTAAGTGGTGATGGGCAGTGTTTAGCCCCAGCCCCAGGGATAGCTGAAGGCAGCAGAGGAGCCTAGGCTGATCTTTTAGTGGTAGAGCGCAACCAGGCAGCTTCAATGACAGAAAGAGGTCCGGACCCAAGGCTCAAAGCCCTGGAGATTTAGCAGCAACTACTTGCAGCAATATTGCTTCATGCTGCAAAAGAGCTGTAAGAACTACGATTAAGTTTCTCTCTTTTCTTTCAAAACCCTCAGTTTTTAATCTACAATGAAAGTGACTTATGCACTGCATTGAAGACACTCCTGAATGCTTGCCCATTGCAAGAAAAGTCCACTGGGAGCATAAGTGTCCTTGTTATAGTTCTCTCTACCTCTTGGCTGCTGCAAGTTTTGCTTTTGCGGTATCAAAACTGAGACACAAGAGATTTAGTACTCAAATTGGAGGGCATTTACCATAAAGAAGAGTGTTCTGTTTACATGCACATACATTCTCATTTTTGTTTTGCAGAAGGGGGTACAGTTGCTGAGCTCTTGGGGAAGCAAATACTACCTACACACATTGAATAAGTGAATCTCTTTTCAAAGCAGCTGCCTTTTTCTTCCTGGTCCCATATGCAGTCACTAATGAAGACAAAAATACATATTTAAAGCAGAAAAGTATTAGTTTAGAATGCTGCGAATAGTCTCTAGAGCTAGACAGATTTTAACATATTTTTTTATTAAATATGTAAAAAGATAAACGCAAGTTATTCACATATTCAGACAAAAATCTACTCTACCATGCGACAATCTGTGGATAATGTAAAATGACTGATACATCCAAATAAGACTTTTTTTATATCTATTATGCCATTACTTATCTATTTATAATTAATACATATGTTTACATTCCTTTCAGTTTACATTTAATATATAACCAAAGCTTTATGGTGTGCTATTTAGTAAATGTAATTACAAATGCATATTAAAACCATAACAGAAGAATGGGTTACTCACAGGGGGTGGGAGGAGAAGGACAACTCTTTCTCCTTTCAGAGCATTGCTCGCCCCTCAGCACAGCCCAGTTTTCTAGTGCCCGCAAGGTATTTTACTGCCCCGGCTCCCTACATCAGTCACTCCCCCCGATACAAGCAGTGAGAGGGTGATGGTCTTTGGACCAGAAACAGGATAGAAGGAATTTTCAGCAGATGAATTCAGCTTTTTAAAATTATTATTATTGTTTAATATGTGCTCCAAAGAGAGAAAAGGAGAGGTGCACAACAGCCTGGCCATGAGCCCTCCAGGGAGCTCAGCAACCCCAACCATTTGCACCTTTAGAAACAATTCTTATCTTCAAGTGCTCTCCATGCATCTGCTCAAGTATTAGCAGAACGATGAACTGCAGTAAGCGAAGACTGGTGCTGATGGAATTAAGCTTATAGACTGATCCCAAACTCCTTGCCCATCAGAAATCCCATACAGGTTAAAGGAGTCTGCAAAAAAAATTAGTAACTGCTCTTCAACAGTATTATGAAGAACTACTGTTTATTACAATGACAATTGTAATAAGTACATATGTTCTAATAAACACAAATACAACAAAAATGACAATTCCCCCATTTGTGATGATTCTTGGAAATACTTATTTTGGAATATACACATTTTTTTAGAAACCAGACCTTGTTTGTAACCAATCAAGAAAGGAAAGGAAAGCACTGGCCTGCAGGTTGCAGTACTTCCACTTCATCACTGGGTAGGACACGAGGCCAGTACTAGAGACAGGGCTGGGAAACCTTCAGCCTGCAGGGTCCGGAAACTCTTCTGCTGAGCAGGGGGAGGATCAAGGATCTGGAAATACCTGTTCTAGTGCTCAGCAGTATTTAATATGTTGTCTGTGGTGCGACACGCAACAGCAGGGTTCTCACATTTAGCCAAGAGTCACTTAGTTGCAGATCGATTAGGAACAGAAAACTGCATGAGCATGTGTCTGTGTGCACCAGGGGGTTGATTAATTGAAAACCTCTCCACGGAAGCGTAAAGCTGGGAACTTACGCATTAGGAGCCTATGAAGGTCTAACATGATTTAGCTGTTCATTACGCTTTGGAGTTTTCCAGTGACTGCTGATTGGGATGGGACTTCCATGTGCCTGCTAACTCAGTGTAACAATCCAGAACTAGGGAAATCAAGTGAAAGACCAAAAATACCAAGCATTAAATATTCAGAGAGACTACAATGCACAGTTTTACAAGAAAAATATGGAATGCTTTGCATACTTCAAGATACCTCTGTTTATAAAATGCCATCATTTAGAACAGGGCAATGGGACAGCACTGGAAGGGAACACTCTGACTGCAGACATCTCCAGGGCAGACATGGTTCTGCACTGCACAGGCCTCACTAGAGGAAGGTAAGCCAAGCATAGGACTGGCTCTGTGCCCCTTGGTGAGCTGGGCCCCCTCTGATGTATGCTCTGTCTCCAGAAGGACCCCTCAACTGCCCCTCTGTGCTTTGTAAGCAGCCTCAACACCCATGAAGTGTCCACTACTCACTCACAGAGGGTTCAGGGCTAGTGCTGGTGCTGGTCTTTCCCCATGCTTTACACCAGCAAGGAAATTTCTGTCTTCCAACTCGTATGGCTGGTGCAGCAGAGCAGGAAGGACAGCAAAAAGAAATGGCTGGCCTACTTTGTCCTCTTCTGAGGGCTGGGAAGCCAAGTATGACAGCGGAGATCATGTCCTGCAGCTACACTTGTGTCAAGGAGATTTCTCTCCTTCATTAGCATTGAGCTGTGCGGGGGCAGAGCTGCAGCTGGAGGCTGGGACTGGATTCCTCAGGAAGGAAGAAAAGCTGGGAAATGTCTATTGACTAAGTCAGGAAACTGTGAGGGTTTTCAAAAAACTCAAGTGGATGTCTGTTCCTCCAGAAATAAGCCAAAAAACATACCATGCAGCTTTCTAACAAGCTTTCTAACACAGGGGTTTAAATCTCTGCTAATGAAACAGATGCTCTGCCTTGCATTTCGTGAAGGCAGGAAAGGAATAAACGTGAGCAACACGAGCATTCTCCTCCACAACACATCTCATTGTTATGGCTTGATTATGACTTCCTCTGTATCCCTTTATTCCAATTGTTTGACCGAATTTATGCCCCAAGGCAGATGTACTAGAAAACACGAAAGCACCACAAAGTGAGAGACACAGCTAGTGGTACGGTACTTCTTGCCACACAAAATGCCAATATAAATATGTTAGAACAAGTTACAAGTGTATCATACTTCAGACAAAAAAAAAAAAAAAGAAAAAATAAATATATATATTTTTTAAAGAGCAGAACAAATCTCAAGCAGCCAAGTGGTGAAGTTGCAGTGATGTACAGTAGGTGACGTAGCCCTACAACCTCTTGGGAAGATACACTGAAAGAAGACGTCTGCAAATGCATCTTGGCAAAGTATGGGTACAGAATGCAGTGGTTGGCTGGCACTCACTATGGTACATAAATGTTAATGGCAGACTGGGAGTGAACTGATTTCAAGTTTGAGGCCGCACATGTTCCATTCTCCAGAAGAAAGTTCTCACACAAAACGAAAATTGTCAGAGCCGCTGGGTGAGTCAGTACTCCTCCTGCTGCTGGGGCTGTTCATGGACTTGCTCTTCACCTTCATGCTCTTCTGTGTGGCTCTCCTGCAGGGAGAAAAAGGCCCCAAAACATTCAACAGAAAGCATTCCTTGTGTAATCTTGCCCAGTGGTGCTCACCATAGCCTAAAGCTTAACTTCTAATTTTTGTGCAGTTAAGTACAAAATGAGCTGTTACCTGAGAAAAGCAGCATCTTGTAATATTACCATAACATGTATTTACTTTGCTTTTAATCAATGCACAAGCAGTACTGATACTTTCCCAGAAAAAGTGTCAGTTTTCAACATCACTGAGGATTAACTGTTCTGGTAAGTGAATGTTTTGCATACCTGGACAGTGAGATGCTGTATCATAGCATCCTCCCATTTTCAGTTTGTCCAAGGATCTCTGGACCTGTCTGCTGTAGTTCTCACACAATCTTTGATCTAGGTTTATATCGCTAAACAGACAAGACACTTTTGCTATCGCCTGCTTTAAAAATTAAACTCAGCCTCCTTTTTGAGGTAAGACATACTACTTTCCCAAAATAATATACCCATGCAAATACAGACTGGAGTTCAAAGGTTATCAAAACAGTGGTTTTTAGCTGTATCCAGAAAATGTAACCAAAGAGTTGCGAACACATTTTCTGGGTGGGGAGAATTGTCAGTATTCAGTGCTTTATACAGCTACTGTTGAAAGCTCTTATCACTAATAAACATGTACCTTGTGCAGACATTATGCACAGCATTTTCCAGAGCTGTGTCTCTGGATATACAGTCCCAATAGGAAAAGAATCCTTTACTGAAGGGAAGGCTGGATCCTCACTGATACCCGTTTCAAACAGCTTCTAAATTAGAGACAACAGACCTGGTATCTTGAGTTGACCTGGATGTTATCAGAGCTCAAGATGTCTGGCTGACTTCTGGATTCCCATCAAGCACAGCTGCATTTACAGCTTTCTTCTCTCAAGTGGCTTCCATCTTGCCAGCACACAGTGCACTGAAAATATCCCCCACGTGTACTCCGCCTTGTGTTAGTAGACAGCTCCAAAGGAAAGCTTTTCCAAGATACTGAGCTGCCATTCAAACTGCAGCATCCCTGATGTGTTACCTCTGCAGAACTTGCCTGGCTCCCAGCAATTTTCTTTAGGAGCAAGCAGCTTGAACAGCAAACTTTAAAAATTCATACTGCCAAGTTTTCAAATCTGAGGCAAAAGTTAAAGG
The DNA here is from genome assembly GCA_009867235.2 of Psittacus erithacus. Taxonomy (NCBI): domain Eukaryota; kingdom Metazoa; phylum Chordata; class Aves; order Psittaciformes; family Psittacidae; genus Psittacus; species Psittacus erithacus. The sequence goes on from WYDI02002338.1 coordinate 46,304, forward strand.
AAAAAGGAGGCCATAATCTGAGTTTTCTCAGAATAGTTCTGAGCAGCTTACGCAGTTAGAAAATTCCCTTCTGGCATAAAATCTTTCTAAAGGGCAAGAACAGGAGAAGGTGGTTCCTAACATCTGCTGATACAATGGAAATACTCCACTGTTTATCACGCAAAACCAGCCAAATTTCAATTGAAAGCAAGGTTTCTGCCACTCAGGTGCTATTTTCAGGTAGAAGCCATGCATGCCAATCAGCACAGCTGCAGTTTAGCACCTTACAGCCTCTTGGGGGAATGATGACCTTAGTACACACAGTAGGTACATCATGTCAAAACCGCTTTTTGCACAGTACCTAAAAATCAATTCTGTGATGGGATGCAAGGGCACAGGAACTTTACAGAGAGAAGCTGACATCTGTGAGATGTCACCACAGCCTTATGGGGTGAGAAAACTGAAACTTGTTTAGCCACAGCAAGCTATGTCCCTGTCTCTCCTGACCCTCCTTACATGGTGAGGTGACCAGCTCTGAAATGTAACTGTTCCATAGGCTCTGTGTGCAGAGCCTGAGAAAAACCTATTAGAAAGCCCACTCATGCAGACTTTATAGGCCATGTACATGCTATCTTTTCATGCATATAATAGGAAAATCCTATTATGGGCGTGGTTTGGGAACCTACTCTGCAGCTCTGAAGAGTGATGGCTCCTCTCTGGCCAGGCTTACCTTTGATGGAAATGGTAAATCTTAATGGGACTACCTCAGAAGCTGTTCTGAGACTTGGACATGTGCTTTCAGTATGTACAGCTTGTATAAATACATGAAATGGAAAAGACAAGAGTCACTATGTTCAATTACCTTGGGACTATGGAATTTCCCTGAATAGCATCCCCTAATAAGGCAAGCAGTGGAAGATCTATTTAGCACATTTATTTCTGGGCTGGATCACAAAACCATGGCCATCTCTGTCTCCCACAATGAGATGTACTGGTTTTTGACCATTCAATCCATCTGCCTCAAGGTATTCAGGTGTGCCTCTAATTGGATGAGCTAGACTTCACAAAAACCAGCTGCTGGTGGTGGGGGTGCCTTTCCCAAAAGCGGCAGCAGATGTAGTAGCTGCTAGAGCAGAAAGATACAAAACCAGCTGCATTTTGAAGAATTGCTTTGAAAACTTGAGCTGAGCAACTGATGGGTGGATTGCTGACCTTTGATCTAACTCCTCTCTGAACTCAGCCAGGATACCCTACATAGGAAATCAAAAGCTTCCCATTCATTTCTGCTTTATGCAAGACCTACATGGATCTGGGTTTCATAACTAGACACGTAGCCTCTTCTGGTTCATCAGTTTGAAGCTCTCCTACTGTAAGATCATATCACCAAATGCTGTACATACTATCTGAGGTCTCAGTGCTGTCTACAGCAGTCACAGCATGAGTGGTAGGGGCCAACATCTCCCACCACTCAAATGCATAATTTTTTTGACACTGTTCTCTGTCAACGTTGATGTTTTTGATGAGGTAGGACTACAAACGAGAAATTTGTAATTAAAAATGACAAAGTATTGCAGACTGATCAGCCAAATGTTAAATGACACTAGCAGATAACAACATCCCTCTTACATAACCAGAGACATAACAATGAGGTTGAAAACAGAACCACAACAGGGAAAAGGGAGCCTCTAAAGACAAGAAACATAAATAGACTGGTATTTGTGCTGTATGACTCAAAGACTCATCAAAGTCAAGACACCTTCCCCCCCCCAAAAAAAAAATTAGTCTTAAAAATTTAGCATATACTGAATTAAACAAAGCAGAAGCTTATGAAGTGACATGGTTGAAACTACGCTATGGCTTGGAATTCTGCAAAAACATAGTTAGCTCACCCCACAACATGAACATGATAAAAATCTCTTCAATGCAATACTATAATACTCAAACCTCTGCAGAATGCTTTTTATAGGGATCAAACTCTGTACCTGCATTCTGAATCATTCTACACAGAATTCACCTGACAGCCTACAATGCTCATGGGGTACCTATGAGCTACTGAGAGGCGTGACTACTTAAGTGCTGTCCAGACATTTTTTTCTTACTCTTTGTCTTTTAGAAGGATTAAATTAAGCTTAACTGAAAACTAAGTATAAATTGTCTCTTCCAAATAACAAGCTGGCATGAAAGATGGGACATAACCTCTGTGCCACGTCAAATACAGCAGATGCTGGGAAGGAAGAGTTCAAGATTGCCATCAGGCAGTTACTTGAAGTATGAACTGAAAACAAAGCTAGTCACTATCTTCAAGCACAAGGCCTTGGTCAGGGATCACTTGTGCAGTATGACTGCTGCGTTCCGGTGCATCCCCTTCCTGAAGAAAAGCCTCATGGCGACAGTATCATTTATAAATGTCACAAATCCTGAGAATTAACGTAATCTTTTTCCACTTTACTTCAGTACACTTGAGACACTTTAAAACAGACAAAAAGAAAATCTAAGCTGGATTTACAATGAACTCATTAGCAAGAAATTGGGAATGCTGAAGTTGTCTGTGGTTGGGAATTGGGGCTATTTCTGATCTGGGGGCTGGGAAAGCCAAACTGCCGCTACTGATGGATTAACCTGCAAAATGCTGCAAGATATAGAATTTAACTCGGGAAGAAGTCATTACAGAAAGAGGGTAAAACAGGACTGAAGGGCAAAGCAGGACAATGAGACAGCAAAGTCCAAAAACAAAAGGTAGGCAGGATCTGCATCAGCAAGGGAAAGAGTGTCTTTGATTTAAGGCTAATGCACTGGGGTCCTTCCTCAACAAATTATGATCTATCTGCTAAGCTGAGGAGGGAATGCACCCCAGAAGATGAGGGGATCAAGTATCCCACTAAAAGGTACCAAAAAAATTGCGTGGGGAATGGCCTCTGCATTATTCTCTGAGGGAGCAGTGCTATCCTGGTAGAATAATGTACCTGGCCTCCAAATGCAAACATGTTTTAGATAAAGGCACAGTTGTTATATGTAGCTCATGTGCAGGCAAGGACGATGTTTTCAACAGAGAAAGGCTTGGAGGGAGGAAGCAGATAAAACACTGGGATGTGGATTGAAGTAGAACATTTTGTAATGTGTTCTGCCAGTAAGGAAAACTGCAGGAAGAAAAGCAACAAATACATTCCTTGGCATGGAATCACTTGCTATTTAAGCCAGGCAGACAGATGTGGTAGGGGTATGGGGAGAAGAGGGATTTTTCTGGCTTTGCTTTATAAATAAATCACTGTTTTTGAATCCAGAAGACATTTTCTCTGACCACTATATGCATGTAACTCTTTTAGCCTGTTATCACGTGCTTGGCAAATTTGTCTTATTGTTTATTCCTGTGAAAATAATGGTTTCCTTCTCCTTTTCCTCTTTAACACTCACCCCACACTGCTGAACTCTTTCCCCTGTCACTTCCCATCTGAGCAGTGGCCCCTGTCAGTAGCAAGCTCGTGTCCCTCCTGCACCTCACTTTCATTTATGCTCTACTAGTCTTTTAGAAAAGCATGTGAGTTAGTGGTTCCTGCAGCACTACTTTTGATGTAAAATTTGAAGTCTGATGACTACTGCTGCAACAGCTTTCTGGGAACAGATGTAAGACAGCCCATGGTACTACAGTGCTGTCAAGAGATTAAGTTGATGCTCAAACACTCTGGAGCCAAAGTCATCATTCACTGGAGACCGAAGGGTCAATCATCAGTACAATGCATACAGGGATTTAGTTCACATGAATGGGAGTAGTTCAGCTAAATCTCCACTGAATCATTATCCCTGTACATATCTAAAGAATTTAACCAGCACCCTTTGCAGCTTCTTGTTCAGTGTCTACAGCACTAAGTCTAAGATGCAATGAGATTCTTGTTTGCTTTTGCAGACAATACATTTCTGAAGTTTTGGTAATAGAGGATTATTGGGTTTGAACAAAGGGGCAGAATTTTGCTTATAGCAACAGGATAGAATAAATGCTAAAGAGCATTATCTCTGCAGATATAATTACATATTTGGCAGCCTGCATCGTACATATTACAACACTGCCACATGGGCTACAGAAGGTTCACAGCTGCAGACACTGAACAGCACCTCTGTAAGAATTTCTGTGATTTTCAACATGTTGAAGAACATGAGTAAAAGACTTTATGCAGAAAGGCAGAAGGCAAAACCACAAAATTAAGGCTCAGAACCATATGAAACCAATTTAAAGTTGCGACAAACACTCTTCCAGATCAGCTTCAGCAAACCTAGAATACAAAACCTACACTGAAAGCAGCAAAAAGCAACCAGCCTCCTGAATTCCTTCCCCAAGTAGAAAAGTCAGTTGCTTGCAAATGCAAACTTCCTTTACAGGGGAGGAGGTATGGAAATCCAGCTGCTACAGTTCTGCTGACCAAAATATAGGACATGACTCAATACTGTGACAATAAATTATGAAATTTGTCTAAATAAAAGGCATTAAGCTTGAACTTACATGTTCTTCTGAAGCATAAAGGACTTCCATTAGCCGATTCACAAGGTCATTATTCTCTCCCCCATGTTCTTGGCAGAGAAGTTCAATCTCCCTTAATTTGCCAAAGTAGAAATCCCTTTCCTTCTCCACGCCTTCAAGTGCAAGTTTTAATGAATGTACCTGCATATAAACCAAGACGTGATGCATCAGCTGAGGTGCACTTAAGACAAAATAACTCAATCTACAATTATGCATGCTAAACAATCTTAAATATGTGTTCAATTTTACAGCTTAAAATGAAGTCCACTTTTTTCCTGAAGCACTAGATTGAAGCCTACACAACAGGCAACAGTAAACCAGGATCCCCCATTGTACCTCTTAGACCTTGATCCTTAAAGGTCAATTTTCTTGGTGCCTTTTTTCACTGAAACCTCAAAGCAGCAGTTCAGGGATCAGGGCCACAGACTATTCTATGATTCTAAGTCTTGTCTCCTAACAAGGCTGCCAGAAGTGTCATGTGATGGCAATTAAACTTCCAGCTCAGTACTTGCATTATTTTGCTGGATTAATGTGTAGTTGTTGGGAAACCTACAGTATTCTCCTTGCCTAATAGATCTAGCAGAAAAGCTTACTAAGGGAAACAGTCTAGTTAGGAAACTAAAAGGTCCCCTAATTGCAAACATGAGTAGTGCTGTGTTGCTTTTTCACCTCTCCTTTTCTGCCCCCCAATTACCATACTGTTACAGACCCATATTTCGGCACCTGATGCTGTGACTGGCTGCACCATGAACATTCTGATCTGATTCTCTCAAATGTCAAGTAACTCTGTCTTTGCAACCTTGCTCATAAGCCTTCAAGCTATACTGTAAGTCTCAATTTCACCACTAGGACTGCCACAGATCATTTATGGGCAACATAGCTGTTAATGATTAAGCCTCATCATTCATGAAAGATGTTGCAATATATTTTTATACATACATATATATATACACCCACGTATTTAAAAAACAATTTTGTGAGAGTGTAATAGATAAACTACTATCCATCAGGGTACACACAATCAGGATAACGTAAGTGGCTTGCAAATTCAAGGGACAGCAATGTAACAACCAACTGAAATAATCACAGATGAAACTGCCTACAGTAAACAAACTGACCCCAATCACATCCAAATTACAGCCAAATTGACATCCACATTTTAAGGCCTGCAATTATACAAATGATTTTCTAAATAAAACATGCTAAATAAATTAAATCTCATCAGACTACATTTCAGTGAACTGATACCATTTAATAGAATGTTCTGTGTTGCCTGTTTTACTGCAAGCTAATTTATGTCCTTCACTAGTGAAAATACCAGCAGGGTTCAAACAATGCTTTGACAGCCTACTAAATCCTATCAGTTCATTTCTCCATAACTGCTGAGCTGGCAATGCCTTTTTCTGACCTTTGATTGCACTCTCAGAGGTGTCAGACAGAAGAACTGACCTGTTACCAGGACAGGATCTCAGAGCAACAAATTCATGTACTGACTCATTTCTGACCAGCTGTCTGAGTGTGATACCCAAGTCTTCCCTTAGCAGTTTGAATCTAAGGCTGATGCAATGACCAGTCACCTTAAAATTAACCATTTCTTCATGAAAGTAGGAATAGCAAAATGGAACAAGAGTTTACAACATTTTGGCCTACAGATGAAGACCTCGTGTTTAAGACATGTCTTCTGGATCTGCAGCAACGTATTTCTTGAGAGTGATGCCTGCATCCAAACAGAACAAGAATGTAACTGCTTCCAGATCTTTTGCTCTGTTCTTGCTAGAGTTTGGGAAAACAATGAACTCCAGCTGAAACATTGGCAGCTAATTGCTCAGACTATCTCCACTTCTGATTTACATACTATGAAGGCATTCTCCTGTTTTCATTCTATCACACTGACCCTGTTTTAAGAAATGGAATCATTAAACTATGCATATATGCACATATGCACATAGTTGATTAGCTAAGTACACAGTAAATGCTGCTATAACCAAAGCAGATATGCTGTTCTTCAGTTACGCATCAGCTACCTGTCTGTGATAGATTAATTTGGTTTTCTTCAGACACTTAGCATATCCACACCCCACCTTTTGCTTCTAAGAACATGTCAAAAAGTTGATCCTGTATAAGGAACAGTGTATGTTGATTCCCATGCTCTGTTTCTGGACCAGAAGTACTTCTCTGCAATTCAGCTAACTGGTGCAAAGGCAGCAGCTCTTACTAACTGGTCTTTTTCTCTGACTGCTCTTGTTGGTAGTATGAAACTCACAGGGCTGCAGAACCAGGTTGAAGATTAAGCACATACTGTAGACATGCAACCAAGTTGGAGCTGTTTTCAGAAACTTTTTGCATGCTATCATACAGTTAACAGTTCTTAGGACCATTATCCATACACATAGGTCCCTCCTCCATATGTAAAGGTTCCCTCTCCATACGTAAAGGTCCCTGGTCTGTGTCATCTCCTCATCAGTACTCGGAAAAATTCTTTGGGAAAGTGGTAGTTGGCACAGACCAAAACCACAGCAGAGACCACTTCAGTATTTTAATGCTATGGATAATCAAGCTCCAGTGCACAGTGACATTCCTTGGAAGTGTTCAGTTTACTAGCATAGACATCCCCACTATTTAAATTTTTCCATTACAAATTGCATGAGAGTTCAGATGTTTCACTGTCCCTTAGCTGCCATTCACGAAAGGGCTGAAAAAAGAGTGTTACAGCCATACAGGAATTAGAAATCCACAGACACCATTCATTCAATGTTTCTTACTCATAATCAAGACAGCAACTGGATAAAAATCAAGACAGCAACTGGGTAGAAGTGGCTGTTGCCCTCATCTCCCTGTTGCTGGAGAGTGGTTAAAAATGGGCAATTTGGGCCTTCCAGCGTGTTCAGACTGGGGGTCACAAAAACCTGGCTCAGAGCTGCTTGCAGCATAGCTTTTTGGCTCCTGTTATATGCCCAGAGCGCACAAGTAACCGTTAGTGGGAAATGAGATCTCAAATGCCGCCAGCATTAAAAAACCTTCCAGATCATTCTAGCTAGAAGAGGTCTCTTAAAAACTAGCTATTAAAACACCAACTTTCCGAATCCACAAAATTTCTTCTCTTTGGTGATGGGAGAAATCATTAGTTTTCCTCCGGGTTATTTGTATATAGAGCTTAAGGTTTTCACACATGGAACGTGTTAGGAATACATTACCAGTGGATGTGATAGTGACTGCCTATTTTAGTAAAGATCAAATATTTTGCTGTTGCTCAGATTCAAACCAACTCTTCCTCCTGAAGCAAACTCATTCTGACTTCTGAGCACAAATGTCATGGTTTAAGGTGCATCAAGCTGACGTTTGAACTCCTCTCTTACACTGATTAAAAAGAAAGAAAGCTTCATATATGAAACATATATACATCCATTCCTTGTGCAACATTTCAAAACTTTTTTGTTACAGCAACAATCAAAAGCCCATTTGGAAGGCTGGTGGCCCCTGTTGTGTTCTCTGCCACTCAGAATTTCACCCTGAATCCACAGGATGCTGTGTTTGGGATGTGGCTATCCATCCACCACCTTTAAGTATGCAACAGTAACCAAGAATTTGCAAATGATGCCCCAACAAACTGAAATCTTTGTTTCTTGGTTCAATGAAAGTGAAACCTAAATACCCTTAATTGTGGAAAATTACACTTGATCCAGAGTAACAAGTTCTTCCTGAATGCAGCTGCCAAGCAGCTCAGACTCTAAAATAGGAGGTTTTTACTTTCCATTTTCCCTCATCCAGGACAAATACAGGGATCAGGCCTCATTTATACTACTGGCATTTAAACCATTCCAACATCACAGTCTAGGGCCAGATGCATTTATTCATGCCCAGTGCAGATACAGTTGCATGTCCAGGAACGACACAGTGGTGTAAAGCTCCATAGTATAAATGAAAACTAAGCCCTTGCATTCCTAAGATTAAAGAAATCCTGAAGCTTTATTAGTTATATTATAGTGTTCTGCAATATTATTAAGTATTCTCACAAAGGTAGATCACATTTTTAAATTAAAAAGGCTTTTTATATTCTTAATGCCTACCTTGCACAAAGCAGAGTGCAATGAACTAGTCTTGATTCAGCTATAAATCTCCAACACCTTGGTATTATAAACAGGCTTATTTTCTCCACAATGACACATTGAGATGATTTATTTCAAATTTGTAATACACAACAGCAAAGACTATTGGGGCTTTTCTTATCTGAGTGAAAGAAAAGATACATTTCTACCTCTAATAACTTCAGCAAGACTCACCTGTCATTCTTCAGATGACCTTCTAAAAATCCTGGCAAACACCAGGCATCTCTGTCAGATGCTATTTTTAACAATTAATCACTTTTATTTTTTTACCTTCCTAGCTGAGCTGTTTCAATCTTTCGTCTCCATATAATTGTGGAGAGCATCATTCAACAGAAGGCAATATATTTCATGCCTGCCTGTGACAATGAATGCATCTAATCTTATGCCGAAAGCAAATTTACCTGTTCGCTGAGCTGTATGACTTGGGTTTCCAAATCTTTATCTGATTTTGATGCTGAGCTGCTTGGTGCAGCTTTTTTTGCCGAAGATGGGCGAGAAGGTGTTGATCCTGGTTTAGAAGCTGGACTGGATTTAGCAGCACCTGAAAAATGCAATAAATAAATAATAATTAAGATTTCTTTTCATGATAAATATATTCCTATTAACCTGATACTGAAACAAAAGCATTCATTTTACAGGCAGCCATTCTCTCTCTCACTTCAAGGTGACAGTGGAGGAAGTTCAGTGCTGCTATATGGAAAGGAACAAACACATTTCCTAGCAGTTTAAGTTTGCTACTGAAAGTGTAGTAACTCTGAAACCAAAATAAACAAACATAAAACTAAGACTATAAAGTTCCCTTAGGTCTCAGCAGCTTTTAGGTTTAAAAAAAATCTGCCATTAACAGACCATTCCCCAAGCCCAATATTGACTGTATATCTATGTCTACCTTCAACTTCCCTGGAGAAAGACAGACCTGAAAAACCCAGCCAGAGTGTCTCAGTTTCTCTTTATTTTCACACACAAACCATCCCTGAGACACGGGTATGGAAATTCAGACAGAGCATACAGAAATTAAACCCATCGGTGAACTCACGGTTGCCATAGTGACCAAGAGATGAGTTTTGATCTGCTTAGGTTTTGCTATTTGTTTTTAATTACTTGCACTGCAAATCTGCTACAATATGGAGTAACATCTTTACTAGCAAAAGTGGCAAGTAACAAATGCCTACAGGTATGCTTTTTCACAATGCCTGTGGCATACAAATGACCAAACAGAGGAATAGTTGTGTGAAAGGATTTGCAGCGCCTTCATACGAACCTCACACACATCTCCTGGCACTTTGCTCTGCCTCTCCATCTTTCCCTCTCCTTGTCACTGTCATTTTGATTTAGTTGCTCAGCCCTGGTATACAAGTGCCTGGCGCACTGCTCTTGACCTTGCCTTGGTTCCCACAAGCACTGTAATCTGCCTCTTCCTAATTCCCTCCAACAAGGAATAAATTTCAGATGCAGTAGTCATACATCTGGCACAAAAACTGCTTGAGTTAAAACGACAGAACAGAAACCCAGCCCCCTCTCAAACCTATTTTGATTTATTAAGCACGCATGTGAATCACAAGTCGTGCTCTGCAGCACCACATTTATCACTTTTTATTCAATGGCTCTAAACTGAAAGAGGGCAGACTTAGATTAGATATTAGGAAGAAATTATTTCCTGTATAGGTGGTGAGGTACTGGAGCAGGCTGCCCAGAGAAGTTGTGGCTGCCCCATCTCTGAAGTGTTCAAGGCCAGGCTGGACACAGCTTGGAGCAACCTGGTATAGTTGGGGGTGTTCCTGCCCATGGCAGGGGGCTGGAACTGAATGAGCTTTAAGGTCCATTCCAACTCAAGCTATTCTATGATTTTTACAAAAACCAAAATACAGTTGTCTGGACACGCTGATGGGCTCCATGGACACTCTCCACCATCAAATGCTATTGGCTCTGAAGCCAGGGACACACAGGGCATGGGAGAAAGCCCAAACCCAGAAAGCACCCAGCTCCCAGCTCAGCTCTAGGTTGAAAGTCACCAATTCTGGAGGGATTTGCCCCAGCTTTCTCAGCAGTCACCTTCCACCCCACACCTCATCAGCTGCTCCTCCCATACAATTACTTGATTTACGGCATGCTACAAATTGTTCTCGATTGTCATTTCCACCTTGTATCCTCAGCATCAGACAACATTTTAATAAAGCAATTTATTGTAAACCCAATGTTTTACAAAGGCATTACTAGGAAGAAATCACAAGGAGGCAGGGAAAGGCAAGAGAGGGAGAGACACAACTTGTGGGCCTGCCCATATTATCCAACTGCAGAACTCACACCATCTCACTGACCTAGAACTGTGTACTGTGATCCCTTGGAGGAGCTGAAAAGTGATGGGAAAGAAGAGCAGCAAAGGGTTATTTAACCAAGCTCGCCTGAGCTTTTCTGATTTAGTCACAGGCCTCTCTCTGTAGCAAGCATCTTCTCCTGCCTTTAAGGATAATTCTATATTAACTGGGTCATCTAATGCGAACAGAACACAAAACCAACTTGATAATTCAGTTAGCATGAGTAAACATTTCTATGAAGGATACCCATCCTCCTTTTCCATGTTCTTTAATGCAAGACATTAATTTTTTTTAAGGAATTCGTGACTCCAATAGTTTCCATGCCTAATTGCACGCACAAACTCACTTCTAGCAGATTTCAGATGCAGTACACGGACTTGCTGAAATTAGGAAAATTCGATGTTATGTATATGCCTGAAATTAAACTGCTTTTCACATCATACTTAGACCAGCAAAGTTAATTTGCGGAAAAAAACATTTAAAATGTCAAGATATTTTGCTGCTATTCCTTTCTTTAGGCCATTTCATAAACTTTAGCACCCTGCCTTCAACACTTTCCAGGTTCAGTCCATATTCTGACTCACTAAAAATCAGTTGCTTCACAGCAGCATTAAGATGCTCTCAAAGCCAGGAAAGTAATTTGCATTTGGATTAGCAAATAAACAGAAAAAGACCCGGTGTCAAAATATGCATGATAAACACACACATGAAATAATCACTCTGACTACAGCATTCTAGCTGAATCTCAAGTTATTTAATTACTACTTGTAACACGTGCAACTGCAATGTTACCTATACAACATTCAATATATATATGCATACTAAACTAAGGTATTAACACTTACTATTGTATTCTACACCTACAAGGTGCAGTTCAGGATAACAACTGAATATTAAATGTTAAAAAACAAGCTATGGACCTTCAGATGTGAAACCCTGGCTGGACAGTGCAGCTCCCCCTCTACCAACTACCCTTCCTCTACCTGAAGGCAGCATTGAACTTTGCCAAGGCAGCAAGTGCCTGCACACAAACATAGAAGCTGTTCAGCTTTTCTAGGGCAGCATCCCTCACCCTGTTAGCTCCTCACCATTTCTCCTGGGAGGTCATGGTGCAAGACCTACGGCGCAGCCATGGCTTGTTGCACCCTTTCATGCTCAACAGCCCTGTGAAGCAAGCTAGTTCTTTGAGGGGTGGGGTTCTGATCACAGAAAGCCATATCATTAAGTACACATCTCTTTTTAACCTGCAGAGAAAGTTAAGGACAGAGTAGGCACACATATTTAATCCCCAGGTACTGCCTCTTGTTTGCAGCTGAGGTGCCTTCACAGAGTGTGCTGAGAAAGCCCACATCACCACTGTCTGCAGACAGGGAGGGCTGCATAGCACCAATGCACTGAATTATGTTCTGCCTTCCTTTGAAAACAACAAAGCCTTTTGAATTTCTACACCAAAGTGTTACTAAGCTTTATAATGTCCAGACAAATCAAAAGAAATCGACTTTTGTTCCGCTGCTCAGGATCAGCTCTTAAATGAACACAGTATCCCCATTTCAGTACCAGATTAAAACCAGCTAGCCGGAGCATTTCAGACTGTATCAGCGACAGCTGGATAGAACTTAATTGCAACAGAGGACGCCTTGGGATTTCTAATTTAAAATTTCCTGGAGGAAATAAAAAAAGAAGCTTTACTGCACATTTATTCTGAAACATCAGCTTTAGAATCAGCTCAGAGGTAAGCATCCCATTCTAACAGAAGCTTGATTTCATAAAAGAATTAAAGGATCCTGTTTGGCAGAGTAGTGCAAAGTACTTGAGACAGCCAGATATCTAAATGGAGATGAAAGATCTTGGTGGACTTAATGACTTTGCTGTCAAGCACAACAATGGATTTGCAGTCAATTACTGCAAGTGTGAAATAATGCCTCATGCATTGCTCAGAGGGGCTATATAATCTGCGCAGTTTTAATTCTGTCCAATATCATATCTTCTATGAAAATATTTATATATAACCCATCTACATATTTTGATGAAGCACAACATTTTATAAAAATATTTTACATAAAAAATACCTGGTAACCAGCTCTTCACTGACCACTAATAGACACGCGTTGCAATCAGCACCATAAACATGACCCATTACCAATTCATTTTCAAGCTTGCTGTTGGTGTTCAAAAAGCAGTGTGGACCCCTGCCATGGAGGGGAACAGACCCATGCCCCACAACATGCTGGCAGCCAACAGCCTGGAAAGCAGTGCGGCAGAAAAGGACTCAGGGGTCCTCATGGACATCAAGTTAAGCATGAGCTATGCACCCCTGCAGCAAAGGCAGCTGACAGCCTCCTGGGCTTCACTGGGAAGAGTACTGCCATCAGCTTGAGTAAGGTGACTGTTCCCCTCTACTCAGCACTGAGGAGGCACATCTGGAGTGCTGGGTCCAGTTCCCAGTGGAACAGAGACATGGACATACTGGAAAGAGTCCAACAAAAGGCCATGAAGATGACTGAGGGATTGGAGCACCTCCCATGTATGGAACAGGTGAGAGAGCTGCAACTGTTCAGCCTGGAGAAGAGAAGCTTCAGGAGGATTTAATCCATACCTGAAGGGAGGGTGCAAAGAAGATAGGGACAGGCTCTTTTCAGTGGTCCCCATTAAAGAGCAAAAGGCAATGGGCATAAAATTGAAATACAATAAATTCAATTTAAACATAAGAACAAGCTTCCTCAGTCTGATCAAATACTGAAACAAGTTGTCCAGAGGGAATGGGGTGGTCTCCATCCTTGGAGATACTCAAAACTCAACTAGATATGGTCCTGGGCAACTGCATCTAGGTGACCTTGCTTTGAGCGGCGTGGCTGGTCTGGGCAATCTCAGAGGTTGCTGTCCCACTTCCACTGTTCTGTGAGAACTCTGTTACAGCATGTTCTGATTTTAGGTCAATGCAGGGTCCAATTAGAAGGTTTTGTAAATAACTGCTTCAATTAGCACCTGGATAACTTTCTGTACCTGCCCATATAACACTACCAGAGATGGGAAAAATAAATTCACAGTTGAAAGACAAAATAATTTGTTCTTGTACTGAAATAAATTAGATGAACCAGCTTTGAAGTGCATTACAGGTTTCTGTGCATAGTGCTCCAGAAACAATTACTAGTCAGTCCATCATAATTAAGTATATGGCCTCATAGTTTCAGCTTCACTATTTTTCACTAGCTAAAGACTAGGTTTTACAAACAGATACCCACTTCTGCAATTTAAAACAGTGGATGTTGGCAGTGTGCAGGTTTGGGGCACAATAAAGCTAGGCTGCAAATTCCAGGTCACATTACATCACAAGCACAGTCTTGCAGACGAGAGATCTATTTAATGTTTAGAGAGAAATCTTCCTTGAAGCTATATAATTAGCACACTGCTAAATATTTATGCAAAATCCCAAGAAAGCACATGCATGAATAACATTGTGGAGGTGCATGAGGACAGCATGGAGAGCAATGGAAGCCCTGAGCAAGCACAAGACTTGGCTGAACCCACACAACCACCGCTTCAGTGGAATTTGGGAATCATCCACAGTCTGTCTTCAAATTAAAGGATTTCATTAAAATGAATATTCCTGACTCATGCCACAGAAAAAGAACCCAAGTCCGCTGAGAGGCCACAGAGCTAGCAATTTCTTTATGAGCTAAAGAAAAACTCTGCACCCACTTACAACAAATGAGTGAGAACACACTGTTGCAGCTACACTTGGATGCAAGAAACGGCTCAATTTAGGTATACTTAATGGCATCGGTGATGACAAATGACGCTTAATGGGAATAAATGCCCTCAGACAAAACCTGACTTGACTTCCAGCATCCCAACACACTGCAGTGTAGCCACTTATTTATTTTGTGGTACTAATTTCCCCTGGGTAGCAAGGCCCCTGTCTCCTCAGCTCTCCATACCTCCACTGCTGCTGGCTACAATACAATCTGATGAGCAATATGTTGATATCACTGCCAGACAGCTGGCAAAGAGAAGTGTGTACAAATACTTGAAACTGAAGCACCTTTTACAAATTTCAGAGCTATCCAAGCAAGATCATACAATGGAGTCTGCTTGTCAGATGAAAAGCTTTTGTTGGTGGCACCACTTCCTCAGTTTGCCTTTAACAGAATGAGATTTTATAGATGGGAAAAAAACCACAACCTTTTCCCTGTCATAAATGAAGACATTAGATTTAAAATCTAAAGGCTGAGGCTCTTAATGACTTCTTTGCCTCAGTCTTCACTGGCAAATGCTCTGACCACACCACCCAAGTCTTGGA
>WYDI02002339.1:0-61000 GCA_009867235.2 Psittacus erithacus
ACAGCCACAGAGCCTTAGATCCATAGATCTATACAGGCATAGAGCCATAGATCTATACAGGCATAGAGCCATAGATCCATACATCCATAGAGCCATAGAGCCACAGACTGGTCCAGGACTGAAGGGACCTCAAAGCTCCTCCAGCTCCAACCCCTGCCACAGGCAGGGACACCTTCCACTACAGCAGGTTGCTCCAAGACCCTGTGTTCAACCTGGCCTTTGAGCCCACCATCTCCAGGGCTGGAGGTTGATGCTGGTCAGCGTGGTCTCCTGAACGGCTCAGGGGGGATATGAATCCTTCTGGCGTGGTGTCAGCCCTCAGGATTGAAGAGGAGCCTTCCCATGCTTCCTTAGGGAACTTGGATTTCCAGGGTCTGATGAAGGGATCTCAGTGTTTGGAAGAGAAAAACAAGCAGCGTCCCAACAGGATGCTTCAATCTGCGCTGGGCTCTTTCCAGGCCCTTGTTAAGGAATCCAGGTTGTGGAAGGTAGGGGAGGGATGGAGAGAAGGAGGCTGGGAACAGGAGCTTGCCTGGAGGAGTGGATTCCAGCCCAGACAACGGCTGCCAGTGCTGGGGGTGAGCTGGGAGGGCTGCAGCGTGGCCACCATGAGTGTACAGAGACCATGGGGCTGGGGAGGAGGCAGTGGCTGTGATGTGGGTCCCTTTGGGTGCTGGGGCAGCGGGGCTGGAGGATGCAGCACAGCAGTGACAGGGCTGGGAGGGCCGTGGGGATGTCCCATACCTTTGGGTGAGGTTGGGGTGGCTGCTTTGGAGCCCCCCCTCACCTGAGACCATGTCCCTGAGCACCCCAGAGCCAGGGGAGACATCCCCTCCCCATTCTATCCCAGCACCATCCTGCCTCCAGTCGTGGTGCTGCTGGTGGACAAATCCCATACACCAAAGGCGTCTGCTCCCCGCCTTTACGAGAACCCATCATAATTGCTTCAGGCATCCAGCTTTAAGAGCTTTAAGGTTAAGGACTTGCGTCCTTTGGCTGCCTCAGCTGAGCTCCAGTAAGGAAAAGCTGGAGCTGGGAAAAGCCAAACCCACCGATAGGGAGGAATCCTGGGGGAAAAGCTCTGCAGAGGCCTGTCTGCTGCCCAGACAGGCTGGGACCAAAGCCCAGGCAAGGCAAGGCGACAACGGGGATGCTCGTAACTATGAGGAGGGAGGTTCCCATGCAGTGAGCCCCAGCATCACCGCACTGGTACCCACCACCCCCGAATTACACCACACCAGGCTGACAGCCCAGTTCTCCTTGCAAAGATCCAAACAACGAGCACAAAGCCCTTCAAGGACCCAAACCTCCTCCAGCCCACAGGAACACCTCCCTGGCATGAAGAAAGGGGCTGGGAAACACTGAAATCCTCTCGGAGTGAGGCTCCTTGGGACAGAGGAGACGCGCAGGGGCAGCGTGTGAAGAGGTAGAAGTTTATTGGAATATAAACATTCAGATAACCTGCAAGATAGAAAAAACCCAACAACAACATATACAGACACGTGTTGGAAGGAGACGTTGAGGTATTTATCCACCGCCTAGGCTATCACACCTTTATTTACTTATCTTCTTTTTAAATAGCTAAGAAAACTAGTAGCAAGGCTGCTGCAGCTGCTTGGAGAACCGGTGTTCCGATGTGAATCCCTATGGAGCACGCACACAGGCATGGGGCGTTCACATTCACTTTGGGAGCAGAGCAGCCTCTCCCTTGCCTCTTCCCCCTTTCCCCAGCTCAGCCGGACACTGGGAGCTGCCAGAGGAGGAGAAGCAGGTTTGGTTCTGTGGTTTCTGTGTTGGACACTGAACCCAGCTGGTGACTCCCCCCCGCAGCAGCAGCATCGGAGGCTGCATGGGGCCTCTCTAGTTTTGGTGTATGAGTTTTGGCTGCTCACTGCAAAACCTTGGCTGGTCTGGAGCTGGAGAGAGCCTTCAGCAAAGCAGAGCGCTTCACCCGAGGAGCAGGCCTACCCGCAGCATCAAAACCCTGAGAACTCTACAATCGAACACGGGCGAGTGAAATGAAGGGCAGCCGGAGCGAGGAGGGATCCCCCATCCTCACTCAGCATTCCCTGGCTCCTCTGCCCCATCCCTGCTGCTGGGTTCCGTAATCCTGGCCCCAAAGCCCAGCACCTCAGTAGATCTGGAGCTCAGCAAAACAAGGGTTAAGCCAGTGTTAAAGCTGGGCTTAGGGGAAGGGTTACTCTTCACAGTCTGAGGGGTCCATCCTCCTCACCGTGTGCTGAGGAAGGACCAGTTTATTGTCGCAGCTTATTTTTTACTGAGGTATCTGTTACGCATCCTGACTTGCTTCTTTCCCTGAATCGGATACAAAACAATCTGTTAGTCCCTGTCTAGTTCCAGTCTAGTTGTGTAAAGCTTACAAACATTAATACTCTAGTAGTGTCAGAGCTGTTTGAGCAGTTCAGTGATTCGAGTGCCTTTCTGTGCAAGAACACACAATGTTAGCATGTGATACATAAGCAAAACCACCCATTACTAAACCTCTGCTCCCCAGGACCAGAGAAGAAAGCATAAGGAAAAGCAAAAAGTGCCCCAGTCCCACTCAGAGGAAACCCCACCCCCAAAGAAAATACAAAACCAAATAAAAAAGGGAAAACCCCAACAATCTGAATGAGCCCCAGAGGCTGGAAAATCCTCTCCGAGGAGGAAACGTGGTGGGGGCCTCATGGGATCTGCCAAGCAACCACCCCACAGCCAGTGAGCAGCTTGGCTTCCCCATGCCCAGCTGAGAACTGGGATACCTGGGAGCAGCATCTCTCTCAGGACACGTGCATCCTCCTCTTCCTCCTCAAGTCCTCAGGATGGCAGGCAGCAGGATCAATCAACCCCTAGTATCTCAGCTAACCATTAGAGAGTGTAAGAGCCTCTTGCAACAAGGAGATGCTGCCGGAGGCTTACACAAGCCTTAGCATGAGTACTCAAGGCCAGAGCAGCAGCACAGCCAAGGAATGCTGAGGGATTATGAAGGAGAAGCTGGCATCTGAGACTTTAAAGGATTATTCATTCATTTCTATGTACATGTTTAAGCCCAATCCTTCTCCTGCTGACAGGGCTGCTCCTGGCTCCGTGCTTTTTAAAGCCATGGCTTTTCAGTAGTATAAAGCAAAGAGCTTCTGGGAGCAGGACATCTTGGGAGCACAGGGATTCTTCCCAAAGGCTGCCCTGTGTGGCTTAGTCTTGTAGTGCAGACACAAGTAGCTCTATGTGAGATAAAGTGGTGGCTGGGTGCAGCATCACAAGACTGAGCTGTGCTGCCAGGGGCCAGAAACCATGTCTGTGTCACATAACTTGTCACCTAAAGCACAGCTGGCACCTCCAGGCTGCCTTGAGCACCTCTGCCAAAGGCAAGCACAGATGCTGGAGCTTGGAAAAGCCACCAGGAGCTTGGAGACACCCTCGTGTACAACAGGAAGGACTGCTCTTTTAAGTAAGGGGTTGCTCCTGCCTGCTCGTCCTACCTCTACCTGTCCTCCTGGGCCATGCATGTGTCCTGGGGCAATGCTGCTCAGGTTGTCCCCCGCTGGCTGAAGGCTGGGGAAGCCACTGCTCCTTTGCTCAGCCTTTTTCTTTGCCTTTTGTCAAACTTTGTCTTTGGTGATAGAGTTACAAAGAAACAATAAAACACAACGTCAGCACAAGCACATATAAAACCAAGCGATAAGATATGCCCAGGCTTCCTGAAGAGGCTCAAAACCAACCGACCCCAAACAAACAAACAAAAACCCCCAACAACAAGTACATATCTGAGGTATTTCATCTGCTCAACAAAACCTGACTCAGGTCTGGAGGATGGGAAGGACGTCACCAGGGCAGGATGGTGCTTGCACCCCATCTCCAGGCTGGGGAAAGCATGGATGGGAAAGGCCAAAGAAGAAGAGGGACAGGATGAGACCACCTGAGCTCATGGAGTCACTGAGGAGAGCCAAGGCCAGCCTTTGCCTGCTGGCAGCTGGAGATATGACGGGAACAAGGGCAAGGAAGGGCTTGATTTCCTTTCCTCTGCTTCCACCCAGCAGAGCAAAAGGTCTCAACTCAACTGAGAGCTGCTTTCTTTCTGCTCACATGCAATTTGAAGGGGACTGGGCTTGTTCAGAGACCAACAAGAAGATGTGTGTGATGTTAACCATGATGCCTACACTCACCCCACGGACCTGCTGAATTACTTCTACGCATCATCTTCTGTTGTCTTGGTGCCCAGATGTGGAGAGCTTCTTCCAGGGGCCACTGAAAGACACCTTTTGAGAATGAAGTCACCCTGGGAAGCCTCCATCAAGCTAAGGTTGTATCAAGGGGCAGAGGATCAAAACACCAAGCCACAAGCAGTCCAGGGTGAATGTCAGTGGGATGAGTGCCTCAAGGGGAGAGACAGACAAGGTGAAGGGCATTTAAAACTCGGCTAAAAGCCTGAAGGCAACAGGAGTGATGAAGCCAGCACCAGCCAGGAGGATGAAGTAGCTGATGGAATGGTTTTTAATGTGTCTATGGGTCAAATGTAGCAGTGAGAAGGTCCCTCTCCTCTTGCCAAGCCCTCAAAGAAGGGGAAGGAAGGAGGCTCCTAAGCCAAGAGCACGTGTTCAACATACGAACACCAGATCACAGCAGAGCCTGAAGAGGAAAAGCAAGGAGGCTTTTGGCCTTCTGCAGCACAAGCCACATGAGGACGGGGTCTCAGGATTGTCAATACATGGAGCTGTTTTGTGGGAAGAGCCCAGTGGCTGCTGGTTCGAGGAGAACCAAGTTTCCCTGCCTCATCTCCAGCTCTTTCCACTTGCCTTGGTGACATCTTGGCCATCTCTCACCCATCCCGCAGCTCCTAGAGATGATCCCTGATTGGAAAACGCCAGGCATGCCCCCCCTTCCCCCCATGTCCCACCCCAACAGGAACACAGCAAACCCTGGGAGGAGGAGGAGGAAGACAACAAAAAGCAAAAGGGAGGAAAGAAAGGGGAGAACAAAGAATAAAGGCTGGACAAACAGACAATGAGGAAAAACTTGCTGGCATGGAAAGGTTTCAGCAGCAGCAGCATCATCATCATCTTGCCGTTGGCCAAGCCCAAAACCAGGTTCCTTGAGATGAGGTAAATCTGTGCGACTCCTTCCTGGCTTGCTCCCTGCAGAGGGCAGGGGGGAAGCTGGAGGCCAGTGTGAGACAGGAGGCTAGGCCTTCCATCAGAGAGACCAGCTGGTGGAGGGCTCTGCACTGGGGGTTCCCCGCGATGAGGTAGGGCTGGGAGAGCAGTGGGAGCTGCTGCTGCTGCTGCACGAGCTTTGGGTGCTGGAGCCTGCAATGAGGTGGACGACGGGCTTCTGGGCAAAGAGCACTCCTGCAAGGCAGGGGAAGGGAAGGGTTAGTGGGACTGGGGGCGGCGTGGCTAAGGGGACAGCGCAAAGGGCATCCATCCAGCCCCAAACAGCCCAGCAGAGAGGCTTGGTGCAAAACCACGCAGGCCTGTGGCATCAGTGGTCACTAGGGTATAGGGAGGGATCCCCTAGGACTTGCTCCAGTAGGCTCGTGCTACAGAAGGCAAAGAACTCAAATAGCTTCAACACCTTTGGAGGAGAAGCAGCTTTGATTGTGCTGCAGCACCAGGCCTCCTACTTTGGCTCTGTCACCTCTGTGACCTGCAGATGTGAATGGCTTGAGCAGAGCATGAGGGGGACAATTCCCACTTCCCAGAGATGTGCAAGGTAAACCTGAGTAAAGCCACTCATCAGCAGAAGAGGGATAATGCTCCTTCCTATGAACATGTCTACAGACATCCCTTCCTTTAGATGTTTAACACAACCACCACCAGAAGCAAAGCCCATTCATCCCTAGGACCACACGCAAGAGAAACCACCTCCTGCTGAGTACTCCAAGCTGGGCAAGTTGCGCCTGGTTTGCTTTGGCAAAGGCCAGCCCCGGGATCATGCAACCCTCTCCCTGTGCCATCAGCCTGGCTTTGACCAGGTTCTTTCTCACCAGCGTAAGTTGTGCCGTTGATCTCCACAGACATGTTGATGCTCCCAATGCCGTTAGGTGACAAGTTCAGTGCCGCTGCTGCTGCCGAGTCTGCTTTGTCTTCTTTCAAGAAGGAAGAGGTGAGGGTTAGAGAGAAGCTGCCCTGTTCCCTGCACTCCCAGGGATGATCAAAGGTGGACACAACCCTCCCAGTGTCTCCTCTCCCCACACAATGTATTACAAGTCTACAAAGGTGTTTCAGTATGAACTAAACCCATTGGCATTCACAGACCTCTACCTGACTCAGTCTGGAAGCCAAATTAACATCCCCCCTCCAAAGCAGCAGCACAGGAGACAAGGCCGGATGCCATCAGCTGCATGGTGGCTGTGTGGAGCTCCTGCGCAGGGCTCAGGCTGCAGCAGCCCCAGTGGCCACTGGAGGGAGGGGACTATCCACAGTGCCAAGGACTGGAAGCCAGGAACACTCTGCTTCCCTGCCCATACAGTGGCAGTGTGGGTTTTCTGCGTGCCTGGAGAGTCCTTTCTAAGCTGTGACAGGCTCCAAAGCACCTCACCAAGCGCAGTGTTGTTTCTATGTTGTCATTGGGAAGGTCAGACTTGCCCACAGGCAGCTAAGAAAGGTGGGAAGAGGGTCATTGAATCCTGAGGGCTCAGCCTGTGGAGACCAAAATCATTCCCAGCATTTTGATGTAGGAAGTTCAGGGGGGAGAGAACAAAAACAAAGTGAGATGAGAGGGACTGCACATCACTTGATCAAATCTGAATTCCCTTGCTCTCACTGGTTTCATCCTTTGTCTGGATGTGAATGTGAAACTGAGGTGACTGTCAAACTGATGTGAATTCCCAATCCCATTTAACTCCACAGCAACCTGCTGCTGCTTCCAAGAGGAACCTGCCCTGACCCTCTCTGTTGTACATACTTCTGGCAAAGTGTCTCTAGACAGCATTTACCAGCATTGCCAGCAAAGGCCTTGAGAAGAACCCTTCCCTTTCTTTAAGCCATGCCAGACTTGCCTGGCCTTGTGCCTACATCCAAATGTACAATTAATAGTGGGGCTGAGACCTTTAATTTCAATGGATCAAAAGGTTTGGAGGAAGCAGCTGCTGGGCCTGACAGTTGTGGAGGCTTTGCCTGTGCAGTGAAGTGCAGCCTCGGGGACAGGTAAAGGAGCCAGGGCACTTAATCAGCTTTTGAAGCCACCATCTAAGAGTATTGATCCTGGCAACGTGACCTTTCCAAGGCGACTCCCCTTCTCCAAAGCATTTCAGGAGTGCATTTCCCAGGCCATGAATGCTGCTCATAGGTGACCTTCTAACCCAGCCTTACCAGGAGTTCTCTGCCTGGAGGCTGTGAAGGGCTGCAGCAGATGTTGGTAGCTATCACCTGACTTGCTAAAAGCGATTGGGCGCCCTGCAGATACACAGGTCTTTGTGGCCTCCTCATCACACCTGACAAAGGATTCCTAAAAGCTGGATAGCTTGCTACCCACATGGACAGAGCTGGTACCTGCATGATTGATTCAATGGTTCCTGAGCAGGAAAGGAGAGAAAATCATTCCCTGCAGCACAGTGCTGGTTTGAGACTCAGAGCAGGGCAGGGGAGAACTGAGCATCTGGCACATGACGGGCTTCCCCTCCAAAATGTCTCTGCCCACTGCAGAATCAGGGCTGCCTTTGGCTAGATTAAGCCATGCTCTTGGACCTGACATATACATCAGGTATTAAACATGATGGGGTCAAAAGTGTGGCTCAAAGCAATTTCAGCTGACTCATGTGCTTCCCATGAAGGAAGGAGCATGCTTACAGCACAAAACAGCACTACAAGGACAACTGAGCTGAAACCAGTCATAAAACCATAGAATCAGCTAGGTTTGGAAAGACCTTGAAGATCATCAAATCCAACCATTACTCCAGCACTGCCCAGACCACCACTAACCCATGGCACACATCCAAGTTCTGTGGAGGCGTAATAGCTTGAGTCCTGCAGCAATCTCACTGTGCCCAGCACAGGAAGTCATAAGTGCAGAGTAATGGTCTTGTGGTATGGTTCAAGTGGGTTTCATCACCTTAGATGCAGAGCTTTCTGAAGCTAGGGTGCTTCTGCATCCAGGCTGGAGTCAGATGATGCTGGATTACACATCAATAAGTAAAACCTAAAGCTTTGCAGTTATCATGCTCCATTTTAACAGCTCCTTGACAGTGACCCCTGCCTGGTACCCAGAGAGATAACCAAACCTGTGTGCAAAGAGGTGCCTGGCATCCAGGATCAGGAGCAGTTCCCTCCCTGTTGCAGCCTGCAAACGCATTTTGTGCGTGCGGAGGTACTGCTTACCCTTGCCATTGATTTTGATCTTCATGGGGATCTGCCGCGCCATGCTGAAGAGGTTGCGCTGAAGAGCCTGCTGCACAAGCCGCTGCTCCTCCTCACTCATCCGGGACACCTTCTTCTCCGGAGGCTCTCCCAACTCCAGCCTCTCCCTCAGCTGCTCCAGGGTGGCTGTTCTTCCTGCCACAGTTGCCTGCTGGCTAGCCAAGGTCACTGGCACAGCAATACGATTTGGCATAGACACAGTCAAGGGCACACCATCACCTAGGAAAGGGAATCACAGAACGGTTTGGGTTGGAAAGGACCTTAAGATAATCCAGTTACAACCCCCTGCCATGGGCAAGGACACCTCACAACAGACCATGTCTTCCATGGGCCTGTCCGACCTGGCCTTGAACACTGCCAGGGATGAAGCATTTACCACTTTTCTGGGCACCCTGTGCCAGTGCTTCACCACCCTCACAGTAAAGAACTTCTTCCTTAGATCTAACCTGAACTTCCCCTGTTTCAGTGTGAACCCAGCACCCCTTGTGTCCTATCGCTACAGTCCCTGATGAAGAGTCCCTCTCCAGCATCCTTGTAGCCCCCTTCAGACACTGGAGACTGCTCTGAGGTCTCCACGCAGCTTCTTTTCTCCAGGCTGAACAGCCCCAGTGTTCTCAGCCTGTCTTAGTCTCTCCCACAGCCCTTCCTAAAGCAAGGTTTAAACCACAGGCAAACCCTAAGCCATTAAAGTCCCACTATCCTCAAGTTCAAAGTCCTCTGGGTGGGTAAGGCAGGAAACAACCATGTTTTTCAGTGCCAGCACCTCTTAACTCAGCCCCCTCTTTGCTGTGGAAGTCACTGACCTTTCCTGACGGCTGCTGCTGGAGACACCCGAAGGTTGCTGGTCCCACTGCCCGGTGCCACGCCGATGATGGGGAAGCGGATCTTAGGGGGAGACAGGAGGGAAGGAGGCCCCGTGGTGGTGGGGGAGTAGCTGAACAGAGAGGAGCTGTAGCTGGGCCGCCTGCCCTCCCGCCTGTTGCCATCGATTGCGGCCTGAAGCTCAGCAGGAGAACTGAGGGATTTCTTCTCGCATTCGTAGGCATAGAGGTACTTCATGTACCTGCGGAGAGGGGAGCACAGGGGAACTCAACAGGACATGGAATTATTCAGGAAGGCTTTCAGACTGAGGTCCTCCACAGATCTGGAGTGTTTGTGTGCGTATCACAACCACTGCTGCGCTTGGTTTGATAAGGACTGAGCAGGGTGGGTGTGGAGCACAGCTCAAAGAAACTCTGAATTTACTCAATGTCTGTAGGAATGCACCTACTTACAAACCTACTACACCCACAAGGGCAGAAAAGAATCATCCAGAATTCCTTTACAACTGAGATACCACCTGAAATGACAAGAATTCAGGTCTTGGACCAGAACATTTAACACAAAGAGGGAAGTTTGAGGAATTTCCCTTGTCATTTGTACTGGGCAGCACCAAATCTCACTGCTCCTGCCGAACTCCAGCACATGCATTTGGAGAACAGCCGGTTTGTACCGAAGGCTGCAGGAATGGCAAAAGAGGCCCTAATAACTTCCAAGAAAACAGAATTTGCACAAGAGCTGGGGTGGGTTCCCAAAGCCTGGACTTCCATGCTCAGGTCACTAAAACACAGCTTCACCCTGTGCTTTCACAATGGGCTTACTTTCACCATTCTTCTTCCTCTTCTTATTCTACTTCTTTTTTGCCTCCTCAACATGAAGTACTACAGGTCAGAAAGCAATTCCCACAGCAAGCAGGTGCTAAATCCAAGTTTCCACATGGTAGTAGTGATAACAGACATGAAATGATCAAGTTCATACTTGATGCCTACAGCTCAGGAGGCCTCTCCCTTTCCTCCCTTCCTGTGTCAGTGCTCTCTTCAGAGACACAGCCCCGAGGAGATTAAGCTCAGTTAAGGCAGGGAAGGCACAGGGTAGAATTTAACCTTCAACATCTCCACCCCAGTCCCTGCTCTGCCCTCCCCAGTCCCCACTGGGTGTTCACATCCGTGCTGTTGGACCTTCAGGACTCACTGGGTTCGAAGTGTGAAGGCGGCACTGGTGATGGAGGTGGGCAAATTAAGGCCTTTGGTGATCTCTCGCCAGATCTTCTTGTTGATGATTTCCACCAGCCCTCCTTTCTCAGTCACCAGCTTATACAGCATGTAGAGATCCAGGATCTGCTTTGCCATGATGGGGATCCGATTGATGGGAGTTCCTGCAGGGAAACAGAGGGGAAAGAAGCACGGAGTCAAGAGAGAAAATGAGGCCAAGAAAAGCAGCAGGTTGGAGCTATCGATCTTCTTCCTAATAGGAAATTGAGGCAACTCCATTTGTAGCCTGACTTGAGGCCTCTTGATGGGCGAGTAAATGAGGCAGAGAAGTGTAGCTACATGGCACGTCCTTTCCATGACAAATCCTTTCCTGCAGGCAAAAGCAATTATTGGACAAATAATAACCTGCAGCTAAGAGCAACTTCTAAAATAGAAAGAGGGGAAGTGGGGACTATTCAATCCTGGGGGTGAGGGAGCAGCACAGAGGAATGGTGTTTTATGAGCTTCCAGGGCAATCTCAGATACAAATCTGCATTGCTCATGCTCAGAAAGGGGCTGAGCAGCTACTCATGAGCTGGGATTCAACTCCCTCAATTCCCAGGATTTGCTATCCTGTACCCAGATGTGCACCATGGCACAACCTTGGAGTTCTGCAACCCAACTACTGCTGGAGCAGTGATTCCTTGTGCAAAAACTGGAGCAATCATGGGGATGGTGGAGGTGAGCACATGAGCAGAGTAAGGGAGCATCACACATGGGTGGATGCAGGAAGAAGCACCAGGCATCCAAGTGCTTTTTAGAGTCCAGAACAAGGTCCTGCTCTATCCTCGTGAGGATAAACAAGACAGAAAGAGAAATAACTTTATCCTTGTGGTTCAATTTTGTCATCTTGGGGGTTAAGAGAGGTAAGAAAATGTGATTTTTAAGCTGATAGGGCCCTTTTAGCAGCACCTTCAAATGCTAAAGGTGCAGGGTTTGAAAAGGTCAAGCTAATGAGATTGAGGCAAGGAGAGGAAGAGGGGGGGGAAAAACTGCTGATGTAGCAAACCTTTTCTTCTGCATAGGAAACACTGTCCTGGATCAAAGAGCCGTCCATCTGAGGCCAGTATCCTGCCTACCACAATGCTCAGCACCAGCCTTCACAGGAAAACCCGGGAAGTGCTGTAATGGACAATTATGGAATCCCCAACCCACAGGGGAGACTTCTGCCACTGCTCAGCAGCCAGCGACTCAGTTAATGCCCTGAAGCAGAGCAGTTTATGGCCCTTATAAATGGGGTTTATTCTGTTGAGTGAAAAGGAGCTCAGCTCGGCTCTGCAGATGTCCTCATTATACATGGAAGTGTAATTTTTCCCCCTTCTCCTTTCTTTTTGAAGCCTGTTATGCATTAGCTCATGGTACCAATTCCCAGTGGTTACCGGGATGCTGGGTAGGAAAAGGAAACTTTTCCAGCTTTAAAAGGGCTGCCTTCAATTGCACCAAGTTATTAACTCTTAAGCTGTAAGAAAACATTAAGAACAACCTGATGGGGCTCGGTCTGCATGCTGTCATTTTAGATCATTCTTATCCTCTTTTCCTTGCCTTGTCTAAACCCTTTCCTTATCCAAAACAAAAATCCACAAAGCAGTAATTCCACGAAGTGCATCAGATCCTTTTCCCACATTTCAGAGATGACAGTTCCCTCCAGGAACTGAGATGCTGGAACTGGATGAGCTTTAAGGTCCTTTCCAACCCACACCACCCTATGACTCTAAGAGTCTCAAACTCCCTCGCAGCTCTCCCAACTGTGCCATTCCAGGACCTGGTTCTTCCCAAAAGGAATAACCCTCAGCCACCATTTTGTCTCGGCGTGTTATTGCAGGGCTCCGGAGCACACTGAGCATCATTCCAGCCATGTC
The DNA here is from genome assembly GCA_009867235.2 of Psittacus erithacus. NCBI lineage: Eukaryota > Metazoa > Chordata > Aves > Psittaciformes > Psittacidae > Psittacus > Psittacus erithacus. The sequence goes on from WYDI02002339.1 coordinate 12,283, forward strand.
AAGGGCTGGGAGCGCTCATGTTACCAGCCTGGAGTTATCATTCATCAGCTGAGCCCAGGAACCAGAGTCACACCCAGGCACTGTAAGTGAGAAGCAGGGAAATGCCTCTCTCCGAGGTCTCCAGGAAGGGCCAGGGATGGGTTTCCCACCCTAAAATGCCCCTTCCTTGATGGCTCAGCATTCCTGACCCAGCAGTACAGAAAGCCAGGGTGTCCCAAGTGGCAACTTGCTTCACTGAAGCAGGATCAAGACCCTCTTCCCAACTCCTGCAGCAACCCCGTGCTGCCCAAAGCCACCCGCTTCTTCCCAATCCAATTTAGGGAATAGCATTAACTTGCCCAGATGGGACTTTCATCCAGCTCTCCTTGGACAGTGACCAGATGGAGAGTGAAAGGGAAAGGTCACGGATAAGGCTCCTCAGGCAAAAAAGCTGCTAATACAGGACTAGAAGGAAATAATCTACTTTGTAATACCCTGCATTTCTCCTAAACACAGTTGTACTCTGCTCTACATTCCCCCATCTCAGCAGTTGAAAAGGTACATGAGGATACTTCTCCAAATGCTCCTGTGAAAGGCACAAACATCATCTACACCAGTGGGAAATAAAGGCTTAAATGTGTTTCTGCTCCTAGATGGAATAGGAACAGCAATCAGCTCTGCTCTCCCCACCTCACGTTACTACCCCTTTGACACCTTCCCTTCCTGAAGGTTGCTTTTAAACAAGGCTGACAGACCAAAGTGTCCTGAAATGTCATTAGTAGCTTTACAAACTAAGCTGAAACCTAGAGCACCCCCCCGAGCCCATAAAATTCCTTTATGCAGGCTGAGAAACTTTACAACAGGGAGCAAACTACTTCCAGCCCTCTGCTACTTGAGCAAGGAGCTGGGATCAGTTTCTTCCTGTGTTTTCCTATAGTCCCACACCAAGTAATATCCCCCTGAGCTGGGTTTTGGACCTGGTACTTTTCGGAGCAAGGTGGAAATGGGCATGTTCCATAAGATCTGAGTGCTAAAGAGTGGAGAAGCACAGGAAAGCTGCTCCCATTCCCTTCTCCACCCCCAATCCCTGGCTAAGGAAAGGCAAAGCGATAAAGTCTTTATTGGAAACCCCCAGTGTTCCAACAGGAAAGGCTGAAAAACGAGTATCATGGGAGGATTGGATGCTGAAGCTGAGCGGATCCTTTCACAGGCGGCTGCAAGGCTTGTCAGGGGCCATGATGGATTACTGTCATCTGGCAGCATCAGGATTAATGATGTGGAGGTCAGAGGGGAGAATTCCAGAGGGAAAGGTCAGCAGCCGGGGGCACAGCATAAGACTTGTTGCCTTTTGATGGCAAACTCGTTTTACTGTACTTCCAAGGCTCTCTATTCTGCCAGCTCTCAAATGCTGTACTTACTGTGCTTACAAAGACCTAAAGCCTAACTCAGGAAGAAGGTGAGGAAGATGGCTGGCTCCTCTCCTAGTTTTCCTGGTCTCTTCCTTTAGTACAATCCCAGCTACATAAGCACAGGCCATTCCTACCAGGAATCAGCCAAGGTGGGGTCACAAGGAGTCTGTTTCCACTGGAAAAGGGATGATTCGTAGTTGAGGAACATGGGAGACCTCAGGAAGACAAACTCTAGGGCAGGAAAACTCTGGAAAGGAGAAGGAAGAAGCACCCCATTGCCCATGGTTTTCCAAAGGGAAATATAGCTCTTACTACAATAGCAGATTCTGGAGAAAAGAGTTTTCCTGGAGGAAGCCTTTCTGTAGCTATAAACATCTCTATCCTTCCAGGGAATAAGCAGCCCTCTCTACCAGGCTGTTTCACCCCGTTCAAGAGCCTCTTGTTTCAGGCAGATGTTAACAGAAGGCTTCTAGGAATAGGCTTCAATGTCCCCTATGTCCCTGGTGCTGGAGAGGAGCAACTGTTTGATTTCCCTCCTTCAAGAGCTATTTAAGAAGGGCCTGAGGAAGCTGTAAGACCAGCTAATCTCTAAGGACTGTTTCTACCTCTTGGCAATGAACCAGAGGCACTGGTTGAGCCATCACACAGGTTCTGCTCCCCAGCCACTGGCTTAGGGCTGGAGCTCAGCTTTTTATTGCTTGAAAGGGAACTAAGCTTTGGACCAAGGTCTTCCTCACCCACCCAAGCATGCTGCCAAAGTTAGGTCTTCTTCCTCCTCTTCATCCTCTCTAAGCCAGACTTCAGAGGGAGGTCTAAATCTGAAGGTGTAAACTGCTGTTAAACAACAAAAAACTGTTCCTGTGAGACTGTTCTTAGCCAAATTATAGAAGATGATTGATGAAAATGATAATGAAAGTCCCCTGCACAGGCCACTCTGTGCTCTGCTCCCCTCGTGCTGAGCTATGCCCACTGCAGGGAGTTCCCCACATCAAGCAGCCTAAGCCATGACTTGTCCTGCACTCAAGAGACAGAGAGCAGTTAATTATAGCCAGCCTGGAGCAGTACTTTTTCCAACCACCTCCTTTTTTTTTCCCCCTATCCAATTTACTTTCAGAAATGGCCATTTTTTAGTAAGGAACCAAGGAAGGTGAAAATTGCAAACATTTATTCTGCAGAGCCACATTCACACTGCAATAAAGCACACTCTGGAGTGAAAAACAGGCAGAGGTGGCATTTTGAAGCCACAACCTGCCCAAGTAAGGAAAGAGCTGCTCTTTCCACCTTTTACTCTAAGGATGTTCAGAAGAGAAGCAGCATCTACCAGCCAAAAGGAACAACTTTGCCCCAGGAGCCTGGTGAAGGCCACAGTGATTGAAAATGTATTTGAAGCAACTCCTGAAGAGATCTTCATGTTTCTTTGACAGGAGACAGTGTAATTACTTAGTAGGAATGCTCTCCTCACTCTTCCAGCCTTGACAGAGGTAAAATACAGTTCAAATGCAAGCAAATCAACTTGAACCCTGCACTATCTCAGCTCCTGGTGTGCCTGAATTCCTCTCCAAGGACAAACCCTGGCTGGCTTCATGCAGAGCCACCAGCTCAGCCACCCCGACTTTAGCTGTTGGGTTGACTGGATGGCAAAGCGAAAAACAAAGTCTCCAGAAGGGAAACCAGCTTTTCCCTATCCTCCTTGTGCTGCCACAGCCAATGTAATCTCTCCCTAAGCATGGCACTTCCCCAGCAGGCATCCTCACCTCCCAACAGGAATGTCACCACCTGATCCACAAGCCTGCAGACCATTAGACACTCCTATCAAAGCGGGAGCCGGGCTAGAGAGTAATTAATCATGCTCTATTTGACAGGAGGCCCACTTCTTATCTGCACCCCTTGAAACGCCATCAGTTGCTGCTTCCCTCCTCAATAAATGAGGCTGACAGCAGCCCCTGATCAGATTTCAGCTGCTGAACCAGAGGCAGCCGAGCTGGCATCACCTCTCTTGTGTTAGCCAAGGCTCCAGCCACATTCACCTTCCCATAGTGGGCTCTTCTCCATCCCCAAACCAGACATCCCACAGAGATTTCCAGCTCAGCTATAATCCAGCTGTTTGGCTGCCCAGTGTATTTGCTATTATGGATTTCTTCTGCAGATGTTTAACTGCCAACAACTGAGGTGGGTTTCCATACCTATGGCCTCTGAATCAGATAAACTCTTCTCTAGGCAAAGACAAGGACAAATACAGAAGCAAGGCAGAGAAATGAGATGGGGGCAGGATGCCCACAAACTCAGCAATTGGAGCATCTTCATGCCAAATGGTTCCACCTTTTCCATCCACCTGAGTATCTATAGGGTCAGCAATCTCAATGCTGAGCTAATTTCACTGCTTGAGGGCTGTTAAGATGTAGGGGAAGAACACTTGGACCACAAATATAGGTCCAAGAACACCCACAGCAAAGAAGAAGTGCTGATATAAAGAAAGAGCTGGAGAAGACCAGGATTTGAGACACAAACATCCAGTTAGAGATGCTGGAGAAACATGGGACAATTTAATATCTCCATCTTCAGAGGAAGTGAGGAAAAACTCCACTTTGACTCCATCATTCTGTATATGCAGGAAAGAGCACCTGGGATTCAGCCCTGGCAATCCCGGGAGCAGGCAGCTATCAGATGAATACAGAAAGGTTCATGCAAAGCAACCCCTCCTCAATCCTTTCCAATTCACGTGTGTACCTTGTCCAGTGCCAGCTCAGTTCATAACAACACACTTCAGCTGCTCAAACCTCCTTTCTGATGGCTAAACTTAAAACAAATCTCGTGGAAGCCAGAACCAAGGCAACTTCTAATACTATTTTCCCATTACAACTGCAGCTTCCAATATGACTTCTCTTTGGAGCTAAAGCAATATTCACTCTAAAGCAGTAGTTTTCAGTTGCTTAAAGCCAAAGAATATTCATTATTTGAATCAAGCTGCATGTTCTCCCTGAAAATATGGGAAATTTCCAGGCTTTTTTCAAATTAAGAGAGAAAAAGCTCATGCTTCAAGTGTGTAATGAATGTTTTGATGGCTGAAAAACAGAAGGGGGAGGAAGTTTGGGTTTCATGGGAAGGATCTGCTGATACCTACTTCTGAGTTACTGCAGGTTGCAAACCAGCCTAAGTAAACTCCCCCAGAATACCAGCTTATGTAGCTGGTGGAGACTTTTAGTCACTGGGCACCTGAGGTTGACGAGCAAAACATTCCCTGGAAGAGCTTTCTGGATGCTGCAGAGAGCCCTACCTCAGGGGCAGGACCGGGCATCTCCAGAGGAGCTGGATTCAAGTTGCTCAGAGATTCCAAGCACTTTGCTTTGCACGTGGTTTTATCTCGCATCCCTTAGAAGTGTTTCAGTCCATGGAGTTCTTTGTTCCCTGCTCTGGGAAGCCCAAACCACTTAAAGAATACAGAGGAATGCGAAGCAGAGTGCCAGTTCCCCCTGCAACTTCAGGGAAAGCCACTCTTTCTAGCAATATAAAGGTAAAACCCTACAATATTTCATTGATTCCCACTGCTCACCAACTGCACAGGATACTAGTCACCACTCTTCCTGAGGCTAGGCACAGCTGACCAAATAAGAGGCTCTTTAAAGGAGTTGCAGGAGGCAGAGAGGTAGCTGCGCACAAACCCAAGGCTCTACTGGGGAAGAGGACTTTGCCTGGTTGTTGGGGACCATCCAGAAGACACCTCTGCAGTGCCTGAAGTGAGGCTTTTCCACTGCAGAACATCAGTTGCTATTCAGGGAAGCATTTGCTGTGGCTCAGCAGTAAGCAGGTAGCACGAGCAAAGGATGCCGAGAATTTATGTCTATTGATGTCTCATTTCAGGAGCTATGTTGCTTAATTCAGATTTAAAAAGACCCCCAGAGGATCAAAAGAAGAACCCAGCAACATGGAATCAGTAGAAGAATGAAGTGTATTCCCTAAGCAACCATTTCATAAACACCACTTGGCTCATAGATACAGGAACCCATCAGTAAACACTTTTGTCAATACCCTGGATTTGTTGTATTTCCCCATCCAAACGTGCAGACAGAGCATCCAACAGCAGGAAAACATTAAAACCACACACTCTGACTTACAAAGCCCCTTCTATGTATATACACATAAAGCCCTAGAATGGTCAAGCCACCTGGGAAAACCAAGGTCAGGCAGAAACCTTGACCAGAATGAGTAGAGCTGTACAATTGGAGACGTTTTATGAGGTCTTCACAAAGGCAGTACTTCAAATGAACAAAACAGCTTCCCCTGGAAGGCAGCCTTTCCTCACACACCAGAGCACGCACTTGGATCTCCTCCCCATCAGATGAGGAATGTCTTGCATGAACACTGCTGATCCTTCCAGGGGATCAGTCTCCACTACTCCAGTGCTCTCCCAACCAGCACTAGTGGGATACAATCAGCTCAAGTCCTTGAAAAGAGGTAGAAAGGTATCTCTGACATCAAGCCCGAGCTCAGTAATTTGAATTTGCCCATCTGGTTACATACATTGCTGTTATACAATTCTTTCTAGTAATACAAAAGATGGGGCAAACACAAGATTATCCTGAGTTATTGTAATGGAGGCAGCTCTAGCCTGGGTAAACTGCTCTGCCTGCAGCATCCTCAAGTGGCAGGCAGAACAAATCCAGCCTCCATGCCTGCAATGCAACCCCCTCCACAGGGCACCAGCGGAGAAGCCTCAGCCCGTGGCCTTTACAACACCCTGAACCACAACCCTGCCCAGACAGCAGCTCTTCATGCAGCAGGGGGTTAAGAATACAGCCCTGGAGAACCCAAACCTCAAGCCATCAAGGCTTAACCTGTCACAAGCCTCCAGATCAGCAATGAAGATGGAGGGAAGGCACTGCTGAAGCTTTTTATCCCCACTCAGTCCAAGGAAAGACAACTTTTGGGTTGAAACTGAGGAAAAGCTGGACAAAGGGAAGGTGAAAGTAGTAATATAGCAAGTGCCAAGCTGCATCAGGTCAGTCCTGTCACAGGCCTGGTTCAAAGCTAGTCCTGCACACTAACTGCTCTCCCCTCCTCGCCCCATCTGCCCCTTCAATCACAGCCATGGTGGGATCCATTCACCTAAACACATACAAGGAACAAAACATCCAACAAAGGAAGAGTTACAGCTTTCCTCTCATCTCCCTCTTCCATCATTATTGCCACTGAAGGGCCATTTTATCACTTGCAGCTGTGGTCATTCAGGGACAACCTGCTGTGCTCAGAGGCAGATGAGACCTGCACATTTGATCTGCATTAAGCCTGTTTCATGGCTTCACATTTCGAGGTACATTCCTATCAGCAGCACCAACCACCAAATCTTTTCATCCCTCCAACTACTCAGTTGCTCCTGTGAAATGGGGCATTTATCTTTCACATCAGGCTTTTTGGTGCAGCAGCAGTTAGCAATCTGTGCCCCAAATCCAGCAGCCCCAAACAAGGGGGGGCTCCAGCAAGAGCCCCATCTTTACAGCAGCAATGTTTATTAGCAGAGCTGCTTTCCAATCGCTTCAGAAACAAGGTGCAAATGAAGCAGCTCTTCACACATAGGAGCTAAGAAACACAGCACTTTGCTCTCTGGTGCAGTACAGCTGCTGAAGGAACAGGCCAAGTTAAAAGAGCTCCTGTGCAGCAAGACAACAGCTCACATTCACAACAGAAGAGAAGCTGCCTCCTCTAGCTCAACATACACTGGTCAGTTCTATCAACCTGAAGATATTTAGCTCCCCAGAGTCCTTCTCCCTGTTGCTTTTGGGGGCAACTCAAATATACAGCAAGCCCATAACTACTCATACTCTGCAATTCAACCAGCTTTCCAGCACGGAGGCTGGATTTGTTCTGTCTGCCACTGAGGATGCTGCAGGCAGGAGCAGTTTGCCATGTGCCCAGGCTAGAGCTGCATCCGTCACCGGACAGTGAAGGCCAAACCTTTCCAGCCTCTCTGGCAGAGGACTGTCCAATTCACATCTCTTCCCCATGGGTCCTGGGCCCTTAAGATTTCAGTTTCAGTCCTTCCAGCAAGCACAAAAACAAGGGAGTCTCCAGCAAACAAATGCACTGGAAATGCCCAGATGATTAAAAGCTCAACTCCTCCAGCAAGCAGCTGGTGACCAGCTCAGCCCCTGCATGGGCAACGTGTCAGTTATGAATAATTGAAAGGGGATAGGAAGGAGACACTGAAGTATGAAGCAGATTTCTCTCTGGGTAGCTGGAGGTTTCTATTGCTGCCAATCACACCCTGCAGATGATTGTCTTGTCTGTCAGTCATCCAAGCCCTTACATTAACATGTGAGCTCAGGTTAACATGGGCAGGTAAACTAATCAAGCCTGGTTATGCCTCTGCACACAAAAGCCAAAACCACCAGCAAAACCCAGCTCTCATTTTTACCTGCCTTGGGCAGCACAACCTCAAACTGCAGGACAGGGAAAGCTCACTCAGGTCACGCCAGGGAAAACAGACAATGGATATGAAAAGCAATTGGAATAGCTGCATTTTGGATCGCCTTCCCTCTGCTTGTGATCTACTCATCCACACAGCAGGATGCATTTGAAGATGAAGGGTTCAAAAACCAACTGGAAATAAGACTTTAGCTCCAATGCAGCAACCGGATCACCTTCAAATAGATAAGACTGAGGTGGTGCAGCTTTATCCTTTATTAGACTCTCGGGGAACAACACTGATGGCTAAGGCAGCCCCACTTCCAAATAAGCATGACTGGGCTTGTTTGCTCCAGCACACTCTGAAAACATCAGGCCATGAGGATGGCAAGGGTCCTTTATACATCTGCTCTTCATATCTCCCTTCAGCAGACTTCTTGGGAACAAGGAAAAGGTCTATAGCACAATTAAATGCTTTCTGTCTTTGTTGAAGAGTGTCTGGCCTGGAGGAGTAAAGGAGGAGAACATCACAAAGGATCTACTACAGATGTTCAGAGATGTCTATTTTATACAATAGCACATCTATGTACATGTTTACCATGAACAGTTTGCAATGAGAGGACTGAGCTTTCATAACTAGGGGACAAAGATTTGTGGCATCCCAGCTGAGCTCCTTCACACGTGCATCACCACTCCTGCAGCCAAGAGAGATGCAAGTTGGTGACGCCACAGGGAGCAATGTGAGAAACTGCGCACCTCCTCACTCAGTTACACAAGATTACTGAACAGAAAGCTGACACATTGCCAATCTGCAGGAAATGTGGCTTGGTGTCTGTTTTCCCAGTCCCCAGATTGCATGCTGCTACTCCATGCAGGCTGTGAAGGCATTCACACTCAGCTTCCAAATGCCAATGAAATCGAACACGAGAATATGTGTGATCATACCACATAAAGGGGAGACCAGAGAATTCCCAATGGTACTGGATTCCCTGGGGAACCAAGCTTCTTGGTCCCTTCAGTGCATGGACAACATGAGTATTAGGTAGGAGGATAAAGAAATAGCATCTGTGTAATTAAGTTACAAGGCAGGTCCTTTCCTACCACACTCCTTATCTCCTCCCAAGGCAAAGATCTCAAGTCTTACCACTGCTCTTCCACCTGATCTGCAAGTTCAAGGATTGGATGTGTCCTTTCAAGCTCAGAAGGGAAGGAGTCACAGGCCCTTTGCCCCACTGGACCCCATCAAGTTCAAACAAATGCTCACTCACCCCTCTTCTGCATAAAGATGAAGAGGTCATCCAGGAACTCTTTCCGTTCAGGGTCACTATCCAGTTCATAGAGCTGTGGAGGGGAAATAAAGATGAAGGCACAAGCCACAATGCGACAGAAGATCAAGTAATAATATCAGCTTCTTCCAATAGGGATCTGGTGCTTGCACTGGAAGGTGCAAGCAAAACAAGGAAGGATTCCTGAGCGCTTTGGTGTCCAAGGCTGCTGTGCCAGTTAAAGGACCCTTCTTACTGGTTGCCTTGCTCAGCCCCTCAGTAACTCATCCAGGCACAGCAGAAAGCAGTGCCCCAAAGGGAGCAGGATTTGACCCAGTTAACAGCACTGCTACAGAGCAGGGTTTGAAACCACCTGAAAGCAAGGGGGAGAGGAAGTATTAAGGCAAGCAAGACAGAAAGATGAGAAAACCCAAAGGAAGGTGACAGTGGTTCAGGGCAGCTTAGTGTCTGTACCCTTGAGGCATCAGATGGGTTAAGCTCTTCGAAGCTTCTCCCAGCCTCAGGATTCCCCCCTTTAGGGATTGTCACCTAAGTGACAAACTGATCCCTTGAAGGAGAAGAGGAAAGGAGTGAGCTTTCCTGTAACTACTAATGCCTTCAGGGAAGACTCCTCTAAAATAAGCCCCAAAGCCTTCAAAATTAGCAGAAACCAGCCTGGAAATTAGCTGCAGAAATCATTTTACCACACAGGCTTAACCACCTAAGCACTTGAAGTTCCCTAGGCAGCTATTCCAAAGGAGAGGCACTGTGTGTTAGCATTAGCCACTGCTTTTCAGAAGGGAAAAGCATGAGTGTCATTTCGCAACTGCCTCTTTCCCAGAAAGATCTAATTCTCACCTAGCAAGAATCCTGTGAGGCCACAAAGTGACAGGCTGAGAGGGCTCAAGTCCATCCCTCACTGAGATACAGGACAGATGACAAGAGAGAAGACAACACTCTACATGAAGAGTTCAGTTCCTTCTCTTATTTGCACTGAGGAAGAATCTTGCATCGCTGCAGGGAATTACGTGCTGCTTGTGGGGCAGCTCAATGGAAAAGCAAAGATTCCCTGGGAAATACATATTTCAGCCTCTCTGTAGGTGCTGCTAGCTACTTGGTATTCATTCAGTCCAGAAGAAGAGGGGCTTTTGGGCTCATTTCCTGTGAAGCTCTGTGCTTTCTCACATCCCAGCTTGGGGAAGAGAACACAGCAGTGTATTTACAGAGCAATTAGCTGCCCCCTTTCAGAAAGAGCCAGCTTGGTTTCAAGTGAATTCCTCTGGCTGATGTGACACACAGCTGCCACATTCAAATCCATGACCACAGTGCTAAGCAGGTTCAAGAAACAAAACACCCTTCTCTCAGCTGGAAAAAGTATTGACTAATATTATAAATGCCCAAAGTCAGGTTAGCAAGTCTTAGTTCAAACTATATTCCAATGAGCAAAAGCAACAAAATAGCCCCAAAACAGCAGGTCTGTAGGCAGGACAAAGCAGTTTAGTTACAAATTCACTACAGAGGGCTCCACAGTGACCCTCTGGCACAGATTAGGGGAAAAACTCCCCAAATCCCATGATCCCACTGACCTTGGCAAAGTCTCGGGAAATTTCTCTTCCTCTGCATCCATCACCTTCATCGCTCCAGGTCACACTGCCGTTCTAAGGAGACGGAAACAACAGGGTGTAAGGATGTGCATGGATAGGCTTTGCAGGCAGTTCAAATGCTTCCAAATATGCATTCTGGGGGCAAGCACACATGCAAAAGGAGCTGCTGGCTTAGATCAAGATGACCAGAAAAATGTGACATTGGTGCATTTGCCCAGCACACTTCCCTGGAAAGGGAAGTGGCATTTCACCCTCCAGGCTGCTGCTGAAGGCAGGGGAAGTTTCCAGCTCTAAGTTTTTCCCCAAGAAATTGCATCACCAAGAAGTTGTCTTGGCACCAGGAAAAGCCATTCCAGAGGAAAGTCCTCAATCTGCTGAACCCTGTGGGAGGTGCTCTGCTGCAATGAGGTTCAGCACCTAAAGAGGTGCTCTCTGTGTCCATTCTTTTACCAAGTGCTCATCCTAGAGCCCCTAGGAAAGATGCAGAGGTGACTCAAGCATCTTTCCTACCAGACAACACTTGGAAATGCCCTTCTGTCCTCCCCCAGCTTGCCTGCAAAACCAGAACAGGGAGATAAACCCCCTGGAAAGCTTCTTGCCCACCCAGGACATTTGCTCCTGGAAGCTGCTGGATGTGGATTGTCCTCATAGAAATGGAAAGCTCAGCTTTGCTGGATTAAGGTTCATTCTTCTCAGGCATTAAAGGGATTACTCTAGTTGGGCCTATTCCACTTGGTAAATCATCAGCCTGAAATGATCACCAGAAGGGACAGCCTCTGTCAGTATAGCACAGGCCAGACGAATGATCCTGAGATACATTCAAGCATCTTTAAACCATAAACTTCTTGAAGTGCTCCAGAGCCACTCAATGCAAGAGAAGAGCCAAATCCACCCGGCACAGTACTCTGATTACCCTGATAAACACACAGCATCCTAGCACAGAAAAGCACTGAGGATAGAGAGCAAGAGGTTTCAGCATGCGAATTAGAGAGGTGGTCCAATATCTGAAATCTTGGAGTCATCTGGTTGTGACACATCCATTGAATTAGAAAGATGAATAGCTCCCGTCAAGGCCAGGCAAAGCTATGCTTCCCCCTTTAAACAACACTGCAGTGAGCTGCCCTAATGCCTGCTGATTTAGTTTGAGCCAGTAATTCCTGCTGGAAAGTCAATTATCCAGTGAGTCCCATCAACTGAAAGATATTTAATGGGGGATTATTGCCACTTCTGTTATGTCAGCTGTTTATTACAGCAGATCAATTCCCAGCCCTCTCTAGGAAGGGATCTGAAGCCTGGTTTTGTTCACAGGAGGCTTCATCTTGGTGTCTTTTGCTAGCAGAGACAAAAACCACAGGGTTTTGCTAATTATGGTAACATCCAGCTGCTCCTCAACCCCTCCTGCCTGTTAACTGGGATCAACAAACCTGTGTGACCAGTTAGAACAAGATACGGTCACTTCAGAAGGCAGCAGGTATTTCCCATCCTCAACTTTACCCACTCCAAAGCACAATGATTTAGGGGGAGCTGAGCCAGTTTCTTCCCAAGTGGGTATTTGCTTATAAATCCAGAGGGCAAAACTGCTTCTGGTGTTAAACTGGGTGCTCCAGGAAGCAAAACACTTGCTTTCATTGGGAACTTTGGTCATGCTGAGAGCTTATTCCGCTACATTTGAGGAAGGGACAGGAAGAAGAAGGCTTAGAGGAGACAATTCTTTACTGCCAATGGGTTTGAACTTGCTACAATGTCAAGGAACAAAACTTTCCATGGGATTAAAGACTCTTGAGAAGTTATTTTACTTTTTCTATGTAAAGACAAGGGGTAATTGGAAAAGAATGACAAGATTAAGGTGTGATACAGAGAATACACAGAATATCTACAACCTACTTCCATTAATACACCCTAAGATGCTTGAGGGCGCAGAAGTAATGCCCCCCCACATCGCACTAGTGAAAAGGAGCTTAAAGCTTGCTGAAGCCATCAGTGTTTCACCATATGTCCAGAAAAGTGGCAGAGATGGATATAACCTGGCATGACATGGAGTGAGCCGAGGTGAGAGCCAGCAGCCAGCATTAGCATTTCCTCCTGCAGTAGCTGCAAAGGTTTAAAGCCAGTTACCACTCCCCATGTTAAGCTATCAGAGGAAATAAGGAGAGGGCTTCTCATGCACCTCAGTGTAAACCAGCACAGGCTGGAGGCGTGAGGACAGAGCATAGGTTTGGTCTGGGTGGCAGAGTTCGCAGTCTCCGGCTAGTGTGAAATGTCAGCTCAGCAGCTGGGAATAAAGCCTTATTTATTCAGAGAGCAGAGTACACGCACTACAGGCGCTTTCCCAGGCTCAGCTTTGATCTTGAGGGACCACTGCTCACCAAAACCTTGGGTCTGTGCCAAGGTTACAAGTGAAGGTATCAAATATTAGCAGGGTTCAGAACAGTGACTCAAGCACAACTGGAAGGGGTAAATCAGTAAAGAGCCCCACAAAGCTCCTGAAGCAACTCCTGAAGCAAGAGATGCTTCAGATGCAGAATAAACTACATTTTGCACAGCAAGAGAGCTCAGCAGGAGCTTTGGTACCAAGCTTCCTTTCCATTCCTCCTAGGAAAACAAAGTTACCCTATGCTGAGAAGCCCTCCTCTGTATGGACAGCAGGAACCTGAGAAATCAATGTATCCTCACAAGTCATTAGAAGACCTTTGTGTACATCAGGCAATAGTAGCAGGAAGGAAAAAACACTGTTGAGAGAAGCAGGTCATTCTCTGGGGGGAGTCCTGCTTCTCCCTCTGTCTGTTTGCATCAGGGGAATTTGCTGATGTTTGAGAAACAGCCTTTGCATTACCACTGCCAGGAATTTATCTGCTTTCTTGCAGAAGGTGGGAGAAGCCTTCAATGGAAAGCCTGAGCAAGAAAGCAGAGGTGTTGGGAAGAGGTGGCCACCTCCACTGCCTCCCCCCTGCAGACACCTCCATCAGAGCCCCCCAGGGCTCCCCCTGCCCGAGAGGCTGCAGGCCTGGCTTCAGAAGCAATTATATCTGGACCTATTTTAGGATTACTCCCTCGCCACCTGGAATATCTTATTAGAGGAAAGCTCAGATGTCCACAGCAATTTTGGTTTCCAATCCCACATTCAAAAGGCAGAGTTAACCCTGAGTTGCCAAGCAGACAAGAAAAAAGGAGGACAAACACCTTCCTCCTTTGCCCGGCCCATTCTTTTGAAGACAAAACCCTTAGAAACAAGCAGCCTCAGCCCCTCTCAAATGTTCCCATCTTACATGTCTGTCCCTCACGGAGACCAGGGAAGTAACCAAACCCCTGTGCTCAATATGAAGTATTAAGGCAAACAGAACAACAGCTCAACATCTCCTTCTCCAGTTCTGCCTGAACAAACTGCAGTTAGTGTGCAAACACGGACTTTGATGAGAAACTGGAAATGCTCCTTTTTCAGGTCATTCCCTTCTCCCCCAGTTTGATCCAGTTGTTTGAGAGGAGCTCAGCTAAAGCTCACTGAGGTTTTCTCAGACTACCAAGTTGTATTCAAATGGGAAACTGGAGAGAACCCACTGAAGCTTTAACATGTAAAAGGGGAAACAAAACCTTCGAGTGTGAAACTTGGTATCATTCTGCACCTCCTTACTGCAGACCTGCAGTTTTGACAGAGCTTTTGGGCTAGAAACCTGCTGAAATACCCACTTAGGGCCAAGGCTAAACATTGCAATGCAAAAGAAAGCCCCTCCCCTACCCCATGGGTTAACCGAAAGCACTGAGTCAATGCAAAGGTAGAGGGGCAGCAATTTCAGGATTATCAGAGAATCCCCCAAATTCCTTTTGTGGTTTGAGTTAAGCCTTAGGAAGTGAAACAGATGCTATTAGAAAGAAAACTGTTGTACTACAAACCGCTGATAAGATCAGGACTACAGCCCTGAGCTGCAAGTTCTCAAGCATGGAGAACCAAGTTATAATTACTGCGTGCACAAGCTCTGCTGCAACTGGAATAAACCCTTCCCAGTCTGACTAATAACAGCTCAATTCAATAGCTGCAAGCTTCAAAGCCTGCTTTAGAAAACCTTGGAGTGATGGCAGGAATCACAGGGAGGATGGGGAAGGAAAGAAAAACGAATGGATTGAAGTTAACAGATTAATTGCCTTTATTTATTAAGGCCTAGCGAGTGCAGCAGCAACATAGTTCTTTGCTTCCTTATCCTTAAGGAAAAGTTGGGCTCTTTGTGAATGACTCCTATTCACAAATACTCAGAGGAATTAACTAAAACCTAAGTGACAAGAAGATTTGTTTAGTGCTATAATGGCTGTGGGAAGAGAAATTCTCACTGCCACAGGAGAGTCTCAGATTTACCCTGAAGTGAGGAAACACAGTGTAAGAGGACAACACATTTGAGCACCTTCCACCTCCAGTCTCCAGCATCAGCTGGAACGTCTCTAAATTGGCACCAAGAGAAGCTGAAACTATTCCTAAACTTAGCACCTGAAAAAAGATGCTAAAATAAGCCTTATCTTCCCCAGGATATAAATGAGCTTCTCAGTCTGCTCCTCTGCGTCCAGATTTAGCACAGTCACTGCAATATTACATAGCCCTGCTGAAGACTATGCAATTGCCTCCTGAGATGAAGAGCTGGGGGAATTCTCTGATGTCTAATACAGGTTGTTTGTAGGCTGCTGCCTCCAGTCATCATCACAAGCTGTTTTCTTGGCTCTCCTCTCCCACTGATACTGAAGTTGTGAACGCCAAGTGAGGTGCTAAGGCAGAAGCAGGCTGTCATGGGGATGAAGACTTCATCAAACCTAAGCCATGAACTGCAAGAGAAGATCATGTTCTTAAAGAAAACAGCTTTCAGTAAGAGAAAAACCAACTATCTGACATGAGCTCTTCATGAAGAATTCTCCACCCTCATCATCACAAAAATACTGAGTGATCCACATATGGAATTAAAAATCCGTATGGATTTAGCCCTGGATACCTGAAATAACTTCAAGGCAAAAATGCACTGTGTGAAATGCAACTTCTTTATCCCTGGGACCTTCACCCCCACTGGATTAATGAGTATCTCCTGAGCAATACCTCAATACCCACACCACTTGAGGCACATACTTAAAGGTTCTGGAATCTCAGCCACTCATTCCTAGACCCTAGAGCAAAAGCAAAGTAATTATTTTAAGCTGACTTATCTTAATAAACCCCATGACCTTTGTTGAAGTTTAGGGCAGGATTTTCAGGAGTAACTGGTGATTTCTGAGAACCTAACATGAAACATCCCCAAAAAGCAGACCTCAAGCCACTCTCCAAGTCAGACAGCTGCTTTACAGGGACTTACCTTGCTATGTTTAAGGCGGCATTAGTATCAGCTGATGCCTGAAAACCTTTGCTTCATTTTTACATTTCACCCAGGAATGCACATACTAATGTGTGTGCAGTAGCAAAGAGCCTAGCAAAACTGCTCCTGGTAGTGCTGCACATCAGCCTGGAGCGGAAAAGGAGCTGTGCAGAGGTCCTGCCTTCCCTTCATGGCTCTCCCTGGTAATCAGAGCCATCCCCAAGCAATGTGAGAAGCCATGGGCCGAGGGCCCACACCTTCCAGCTGCTAAAAGCATCATTTTCACTCACAGAATTAAAGCCTCAGTTTCCTCCAAAGACACGCAAAGCCTCAACACCCTTTTCCCAGGACTTGGGATGGATTTTCAGGGGATTCAAGCGAGCTGAGCACAAACCCCCAGCTCTTCTTTCAGGCCTGCAACTCCCTGACAAGCAACTGCACTCACTTCCTTGTTGTTTTGTGCTGACAAGATTCCCACCGCCCCCGTGCCATAAGCTGAGCCAGCTCTTTTGTCTGCTGCCTTGTTCTACAATTATTTACTTCGCTGTCCAGGACGGAAGAGAATGGGGCTTCATCTTGCTGGTAGATTCCACCTCTCTGCCATCTTCATGCCACATACCTTCCAGGCAGCGCTAAATACACTTTCAACACACATTTTTCTCCAAGGGCATCACTTTCAGAAGCACAATCTACACTTGAAAGAAGAAATAGAAGTGACTTGCCACCCCCCACTTCTGCAAGCAGGAGCCATTATGCATACCACAAATACTCCCAGAGCAGAGCTAGCTGGAAGCAGTGTATCCCAACTGGTTATTAGCCTCCATCTCAAGAAGAGCTAAAAGAGACAAGATGAGGAAGCATTTAGAAAACCAGCTGGAGAACAGAGGCTCTTCTGCATTTGATCCTGGCTTTTTCAGCGTAGCACAACCATTTTAGACAAAGGCAGAAGAAAAACCACAGTATCTTTAAAGTAAGCCTTTGAAATACAAATGTCAAGCTGTCATGCCAGCTAACAGCTCTTGTCTGCCCACCACATTCATTCCTACACCTCCAGCAAGCCTTACCAGCTCTGGACTGGTACACTGCGGTTAAATTTTTACTCTCTGCTATGCAGGCTGCACTGGTGAATACAAACAAGTTCATCTGCAATATTTACACTGCCCAAGGTGAATATTCTCTACCAGCATCACTAATATTGGCCACGACAATATGGCCTTTTGAGCACCTTAATGACAGACTCCACTGGTACCACTATGAACATAAGCTATGCCTTCCAGGGGCCGTACTGAAAACCCAGTATTCCACCTCCAAATGCCACTTTTCCTTTTAGTTTGGCTTTCTGGGGAAGCTCTGTGAACTTTGGCTTCCAGAAGAAACTGGTCTGACATAAGACTAAGGTACAGTCCTCTACCAAAACACTTGATTACTGCTGCAATGAGCCATAGTAACTGGATCAGTGTTAGTGCACAATATGCCAGCTGTAAACCAGTGCTTTTATCCTTATATTTTTTGCTATTCCACAACAGCTAAGACCAGATCTAGCTTGCTTAGTGGTCATCTTCTAAGAACAGGGCAAATGACCTAGGAATCAAGCCTAACAACTCAGTAAGATTCCCAGGACTCTCACAAGATAAGCAAATATTGGGAAGAAACACAAAGACAACCTGTTAGCACCAGCCGAGCTAGATATAAAAGCAGCCAAAGAAGATGCTAAGCTTATTTGGGGTTATTTTGAACGTGATCCCCCTAACACCAGAGCCCTGCCTGTAATTCTCCACCCAGAGACCTTGAAGAGGAAGTTACTCCAAGCCAGACAATACAGAAACAACTTCTCTAGCGAGCATCCCCTGACGTACCCACCTCATGTCCCAACAACAGCTTGAGCAACTTCTTTCAACCCAACCTCTCCTGAGAAGCACACCCACAAAAAACACAGCAGGAGCTGGATGCCTGCTGCATCCCATGCACTAGGGCTACTTCACCAGCACACTTTACAGGACCAAGAGTACAAATGCCATTCATCTCATCACTTAGAGGAGTTCCTGCCATGCAGCAGTGTAGAAACACCAAAGTGGTCCTGGTTCGCATTCCTTATGGAATGGGAGAGAAACCTAAAGTTTTGCTGAGCTTTAGCAGTTCTTCCTCAAACTGCTGCCTGTGACAGCATGAAATGAATGATCTCGTGCATGCAGCCAAGGGGAGAACCTGGCCAGAAAGCCCACAGCAAGCCTTCAAACACCCAGTTCACCAGCCAGCACAAAGTAGCTCTCACTTTATTCCATAGGATTTGCAGGAGGTAAGGAAAACCAGCTCTGGTTTCGTCCACAGTTTTTTAGCTCAAAGAACTCTACCTGAAGCAAACCCTCTTCACATGCAGGTTAACATCTGTAGAAAAGGACAATTCAGTCCTACTTTATCTTTATTTAAACCATGCAGTCCTTTAGCTTTATTTCAATATACATAAATGCTGCATAAAGGCTCTGACAGCCTGCTCAAGTTAGCTCAGGAACAAAACAGCACCCAAGTGCTACATTAACTGAAATACCCACTTAGAAAAGAATCCTTGATCCTCTGGCATTTACCTACAAGGAGCAGTAATTCTTCAGAGACAGAATTAACCTCCTGCCAAAACCAAGCAGTAGCAAGTTAGCACTTCCCTTCCCACAAATGAAATAGAGTGGCTCTGCTTCCCCAAAGGATCAGGACATATGCTCTTCCCTGCCTGCCCACACCACAAGCCAGAAATCCAGCCAACAACGCAACATCCCACAGGTCTTACACAAAGGGGTTATAGATGTGAAATAACTCGAGGCATTAGCAGGCAAGTGTCTGCACCCAAAATAAATATAGCACCAGCCTGTTCCCTCTGAATGGCAGCGCAGCAGGGAGACAGAAGATAGAGCCAAGGATCAAACCTCCACCTACGCACAAAGGTTCTGAATGAGTAGGGGATCCATATCTGTGAATCAAATCAAGCTCTTGTGCTATCTCTTTATAATAGAACACACCTGGAAGAACACACCAGGGCAGCATTACTCTGCACATGCCCTGCCCTCCCACTCTTTCCAAAGCTCCTGTAACAGGGCACAGGGCTAAAGAAACTCTTGGTCTGGCTGACTCTGGGTGTTCTTGGAAGAAAGTAACATTAACACTGACCTGTTTGAGCTGCTCGTCCAAGCGCCAGTTCTGGCGTCCAGACGGGGAACCGGCATACGGCTGCTTAGTAGTGTCTTTACCCTGTTCTTCTTTGCCCTGCTGTCCCCGCTGGAGCCCCGATGCTGGAAGAGGATTCAAGGTAGAGGCCACTCTTTGGTTGTGATGGGCAGCTTTGGGAGCATGGAAATATTTCAGAGCAGAGCAGGTTTCTTTCCCAGTCACATCAGCACCATCCTCAAGATCGCCGCCTTCTAAACCCCCTTCTTCCTCCTCCTCCTCTTCCTCTTCTTCCTCCTCCTCCTCTTCATCCTCCTCCTCCTCTTCTGGCTCAGAATTCATGCTGCTCTGATCAAAAGCCCGCGTAGCTCCAGCTGCAGGTGGGCCTCTGGCCAAGGGACCAACAGTGGAGCCGCCTGAAGCCCTGCCAGATGTGGCTGCTAGGACAGCCTGCTGTACGGCCAGCTGCTGAGTGTAGAGCAGCTGGGCTTCCCTCATCTGCCTTTGCTGTCTCTCCCTGGAATCCATCTGCAGAGGCGTTTGCTGCTTCTGCTGCTGCTTCTGCAGCTGCTCGACCACAGCTTCCAGCTTCATCCCGCAGTTTGCATGGCTGGGAAAAGAGGGGGGTGGTTTTGACTTTATCTCGCAGGGTTCAAGCTCCGACCTTGGGAGACTGGCAGAATCTGAAAGATAGACAAATATTTGTCTGTATGAATATAAAATGCTTTCATCTTTTCCCCAGGAAGAGGATAAATAGAGTGCAAAGCCAATACTCTTTCCTGTGCAGGAGACCGTGAAACAATCAGCTTCATGTTTAACAGCCTCAGGCTCAAACTTGCATTCAATTTTCAGACTGTTTAATTGTATTTGCAAGCTGAACACATTTGCTATAACCTCAGTTTCGTGCACCCCGAAGACAGCATCTGAAATGCCTTTGTCCAAGGTCCCAGCCCTTTTTCCTTCTATGCTTCCTAAATAATGACTTTTGAAATGTTAGGTTAAACATCTAGGGTTTGGTGCTTCTGAAAATGCTGCCTTAAAAGGAGATAGCTGGGTGATGAGCTTGATCCTATTTCTACTGGAAAATGGGCAGGGATTTACTGCCCACCAATTAGATCTACATTATTTTATGCTTTCATTACATTAGCAAATTCTTTATACTTCAGACATCTTTCTTGTTAAAAAAACCTCCAAATCACAACTATATTTAGCCATTATTTTCCCCAAGGAAAGCAAACACCACTGTAGCCTGAATCAGACTGCTGAGCACCAAGCAGCTCCGGCCTCTGGCTCCTGGAGTTGCCAGTGCATCCCGAGCTCCAGCCATGGCCTCCTCTGGCTTTTCCCAGCTGCAGGATCACTCCTGGCTCTCCATTTGGACCCGCAGCAAGCCCATGCTGAGCCTCCTCCTGGGCGAAGAGCACTACCACAGCCTGCAGCCAGAGACACAGCTCTGAGCCAGCCTAAATCCTAGAAGGACGACTACGCCTTTAATCCCCAAGCGTTAAAACCAGCGGGTGTATTTTGGACCCTGTGTCACAAACTGGACCTGCTGACAAAGACTGGCCTTCTCAGGGTAGTTTTTATGGAAAGAAAGATGCTTAAATGGATCCCACTTGCTGCACTTCAAGGTTCACTGATATCAAAATACAGCCAGCTTACAGAAACAAAGGAAAGGCCAACTCCAAACAAGCGCTAGGCTCCCAGCCACCTCCCACCACCCTGTTTACAACCAGCCCTGTTCAAGCCACATACTTCAAAAAGAGACTCTTTTGCTACCACTCATTTCCAAACTAGACCCAGTTCTGCTCTACAACAACAAATAACCTACCAGACACCGCTTTCAAAAGTGAAAGGCACCTTCCAGCACCCTTAGCGCAACTCAAAGCTGTCTTCTAAGGTGATCAGATGGAATTTATCACACGAAAGTGCCCACCAGCTCTGATGCCCAACTTATTTCTCCTGCACAAACTCTTCCCTGTGCTAAATACCAGCCCATCACTTAAGTGAAAAGCCTGGCTGGTGCATTTGCATCTTTATCTAGCAGCAGCAGAACCGCTTTAGTGTGCAAATGAAATAATATAAAGTGGATTAGTGCAATACCACATTACCTGGCAGCTGAAAAGACTTAGACTCCTTCTGAAGGCACGATACACCATCTGGCCTAGCTCCACAGACACACTCCTCCAGTAAAGCAACAATGAACCAGTTCGGGTGTTGCAACATAACCATAAACCAAGGTAGAGAGCCTCCAGCCCACACCTTGCTGCATATTGTTGCACCTGAGGCAGGGTGAGGCATCGCCTGGGTGATACTGAGCAGTTACTACACGCCTCAGGTACATTCAACAATAGTAAATGAGCTGATAGTGGGTTTCCAAGTGGAGCAAACACACCTCAGGTGCAGCACCACCCTGGCATGCAGCACCCATGGCATTCCCAGAGTACAGGTACAACTGATGACAGGATTGATGCGTGGATGCACAGGGGCTTCTCCAGAGCCCAGCCTCCCAAAAGGTGAATTCTGGCACCAGCAAACACGCCCTCAGCAAGAATTGGTGGTATTGGGAAGAGGCAGCTTGAGGAGGAGTGGGAAGACGCAGTGCTCACAGCAAGTGAATCAGTCACGATATCAGGACCGAGTTTAGAATAATGACTGCAACTAGATCAGTAAAGTTAACCCCCTCCAGGTTTTAACACCCATTTTGCCCCTCAGCAGGGATATCCCTTACTTTCTGTGTCTCTCTCCCAAGTGAGGCAGGGACAGAATCCAGTTTAAGCTTCAGGTCCCCTCGCACCAGCCTTTGTGCGGGTTTTAATCCCCAGGAGAGCGTTTTCATTAGAAAGCCCCTGGCTTGGAATGTTTATAACCACGGTACTGGGGAGAGCGCTCGGGAAAACAGACCTTTCCTACCAGGAAACACCTGAAAGAGTTAAAGCGTAAGGGGAGCGGCGGGGACGGCCTGCGCCCAGCCCCGCGGAGCTCTCCGGAGATGGTAAACAACGAAACCACCCCCTCCCCACCCCCCCCGGTAACACCGGAGGCCTCCCATGCCCCACAGCCTCCACTGAGCTACCAATTCCCTTTTCCGAGGGGACCTACCCAGGGACGGGCGGCTGCACCCAGCGCCCAAACCGCCGGTAAGCTCCAGCCCCACCCCGCTCCGGTACCAGGCTCCGGTGCAGGCCTGCTCCGCCGCTTCAGTACCGGGCCCGGTGCGGGCCTATCCCCCGCCCCTCCGGCAGCACCCCCTCCCTCCTCCAGCACAACCGCCTCCCCCACCGGGTCCGTTACCTCCCGCAGGCCCGGGTCGCTGCCGCCCGTACGCGGCCGGCTCGGCTGGGCTCCGCCCGCAAGCCTGCCTGCCTGCCTCCGTCCGCCCCGCGCCCCCGCGCCGCCCCGCCTCAGCGCAGCCGGAAACGGGGCGGCGGAGGCGGGGCCCGGCAAACGGAAGCGCCCGCCCCGCTTCCGGGTACGGCCCGCGAGCGCCAGGAGGCGAGAGCACCCGGAAGCGGGTGAAGGAAAGGGATAAAGAGGGCGGGGTTACGCCTTATCCGGGAGCCAATTGCATTGAGAAACGTAAGGCAGCTTCCGGTTCCGGAGCTATAAAGGCGAGGGCGCGGAGCGGGGTGCGGCAGTCGCTGCGGAGGTGCCGGTGTGGGTGTGGGGGACCGCGCGCAGGTGAGCGCTGAGGTGGCCCCGGGTTCAGCCTCGCCGGTTCCTGGTGTGGGGTTCGGGATCCTAGCCGCTAGATCCGGCCCGGGAAGGGACCAGCGCTTTGTGTTGTGGCTGGGCTTTGTTCTCTCTGAAGGTGTTTGTGGGATCTATGTTGGGGGCCCTGCACTCTTCGAGGCCTCCTGGTCGTCTAGGCCCCGAGGGAGGGAGGGGAAGGGGTCTGCATGTTCTCTGAGGAGCTGCATGGGTAAATGCGTGTGACTGGGGGAATGAATGGGTGTTCTGCTTCCCTGGTGTCTCTGCTCCATTCAGGCCCTGTGGGACAGGCTTTTGAGATGCCTCAGTACCCCATTTTGCCTGAGAATCCTTACCACTGCTGCTGAGGCTCTGTAGTGTAATAAATCCTTTTAAACCTGTAATGCATGGGGGCAAGTGTCAGGGCTCCATGGTGTTCCTGCTATGTTTCCTCTGAGGGGTGATGCTGACACCTCCCTGTTCCTGCTCACCTCAGGCCCGGTCAGCATGGCGGATGAGGAGATCGCTGCCCTCGTGGTGGACAATGGCTCCGGCATGTGCAAGGCAGGCTTTGCAGGGGATGATGCTCCTCGAGCCGTGTTTCCCTCCATTGTGGGGCGTCCCCGGCATCAGGGTGTCATGGTGGGCATGGGGCAGAAGGACAGCTATGTAGGGGATGAGGCCCAGAGCAAGAGGGGTATCCTCACCCTGAAGTACCCCATTGAGCATGGCATCGTCACCAACTGGGATGACATGGAGAAGATCTGGCACCACACTTTCTACAATGAGCTGCGTGTCGCCCCAGAAGAACACCCTGTCCTGCTCACTGAGGCCCCCCTGAACCCCAAGGCCAACCGAGAGAAGATGACCCAGATCATGTTTGAGACCTTCAACACCCCAGCTATGTATGTAGCCATCCAGGCTGTGCTGTCCCTCTATGCCTCTGGCCGCACCACTGGCATTGTCATGGACTCTGGGGATGGTGTCACCCACACTGTGCCCATCTATGAAGGCTATGCACTGCCCCACGCCATCCTGCGTCTGGACTTGGCTGGCCGTGACCTCACTGACTACCTCATGAAGATCCTCACGGAGAGGGGCTACAGCTTCACCACCACAGCTGAGAGAGAGATTGTGCGGGACATCAAGGAGAAGCTCTGCTATGTTGCTCTGGACTTTGAGCAGGAGATGGCCACGGCTGCTTCTTCCTCCTCCCTGGAGAAGAGCTATGAGCTGCCTGACGGGCAGGTTATCACCATTGGGAATGAGCGTTTCCGATGCCCTGAGGCAATATTCCAGCCCTCCTTCCTGGGGATGGAGTCCTGTGGCATCCATGAGACCACCTTCAACTCCATCATGAAGTGTGATGTGGACATCCGCAAGGACCTGTATGCCAACACCGTGCTGTCCGGGGGTACCACCATGTACCCTGGCATTGCTGACAGGATGCAGAAGGAGATCATAGCCCTGGCTCCCAGCACCATGAAGATCAAGATCATTGCCCCACCGGAGCGCAAGTACTCAGTGTGGATCGGGGGCTCCATCCTGGCCTCGCTCTCCACCTTCCAGCAGATGTGGATCAGCAAACAGGAGTATGATGAGTCTGGTCCCTCCATTGTCCACCGCAAGTGCTTCTAGAGGGATGCCCTGGGTCAGAATTGTTCCTTATCCTTGGTTTAAGTAGTGATGGAACCCCTCATTAGGCTGTAGCTGTCCCGTGGCTGCTCCTCCTCCTGGTGGCTCTGAAGCAGGCAGAGGGTGGTTCACTTTTCCAATGTAACACTGGTAGGATAACACTATGTTACACTTGTTCCCTTTAGCTTGGTCACAACTGACTCCTGTGTAGGAACGCAAATAAACTTCTTAGGCTTTAAAACCTACAGGAGGCTGTGTTGGTTTCTTTCAGGGTTGGTTCCTCCTTGCTGTAAACAATTGTGGTGACAGGGTTTCAGACTCAAGCAGGCACTTACGGCAGTACTTAAAACCTAAACATTTGGGGCACAAATCCTGTTGTGGCACCTCTTACTCGTGCCACTTTAAGAACTGTTGGTGAGGAAAGCTTGCCTGGTATGTGGCTCACACTCTACTTTGTACTTTCATGGTAACTTGGATTTTTTTAGATCACAGACAGCCCTTCTTGTCCAAAAGCTGCTTCCCTGGTATGGGATTTGGTGCTGAAGCAGCACTGGAGTCTCCTTTTTTGGGAGAGGGTGACAAGATGGAGCAAGAGACAGGGCTGAGGCTCAGCGAGAGGCTCCTGCCTGCTCTAGGGACTACAAGAGCCCGTTTGCCTACGGGAAGGGGATGGCGCAGGCTTCATTAACGCTGTTGATGGGAGGGCGGGTCCGCATCCCGCGTGTCCCGATGGACTCGGTTTCCCAGCGTGCACTGCACAGCACTTCCGGCGCGGCTGCGGGCGCTGGGGCGCCGCGGGGAGTGCGGGTCGGGGTCCTGTCTGCGGACCGGGTGAGCAGCGGGCGGGGGCTGGCGGAGCTCGGACCCTTCGCTCCCGGTCTCCGCACCGGCGAACAGCGGTTTCGGGGGCTGGAGAGCGGCCTGGATGGAGGGGTTGTCTGCCCGGAGAGCCGGGCCTTGCGCTTGGCTTCCTGCTCCGCTTGAGCGTTGAGGCTGGCGCGGGCGTCCCGTCTAGCGCTGGTGAAGGCAGAGGTAGGAGCCTGACAGCGTGTCTGTGTTGTGCAGGCCTCCTGTTAGCGTTTCCCAGTGCGGGGAGGCTGGCTGTGTGGTGTTTGGTTAGCGCAGAGGCTGACTTTGGTTTGTTTTCCTCCTTCGCAGGTTCTAGCCTGGCGTGGCTGCGATCAGTGCGGAGGCTGGGATGGCCCTGCCCGAGTGGCACATCGCGGTGAAGCTGGCGGATCAGCCCCTAGCTCCCAAATCCATCCTGCACTTGCCAGAGACAGAGCTGGGGGAGTGCCCGCTCGGGGGGTGCAGCATCTCCTACCTCAAGCATCTCATCACCGGCAAGCTGCAGGAATCTGTCCCGGACCCCGAGCTCATCGGTAAGTGCCTCCACATCCTGTGTCCTGCTGCTGCTTGGGGCTACCTCTTCCTCTCCTTGCTGCGGCCAGGACACCAATGTCCTTCTGCTTTGTGGTGTTGGGCTGGTGGGAGACTCGGCAGACACAGGTAGCACAGTGTGGGGAAGCAAGGCATGTTCCAGAGCCTCTGCTGCGCTGTGGTGGCCTTAATGCCTTGTGATATGGATAGTGTTTGCTTGGAATCACAGTGCTCATACAGTGTTGATGCTCTTGTTAAGACATCTTTTGACTTACTAACAGCAGTGTGTCCTTGTGAGGTCTGTGGGAGAGGTGGGCTCTTCTCAAGGAGGTGGCAGAGTCACATTCTGTGACTCTCAGCTCTGTGATTTCCCTGTGGTATGGAGGCCCTGTGCTGCTGACCATAACGTATGTGGGGCCCTAACCCTTAGGCAGTCCTCATTTAAAGACCCCAGGCCCTTTCTGAGCATGCTGGAGATGTTTAACTTTAGTTGTTCATCTTTAGGTGTTTCTCTTCGGGTGTTTCTCTCTCCTAGATCTGATCTACTGTGGCCGTAAGCTGAGGGATGACCAGACACTTGATTTTTATGGCATCCAGTCTGGCTCCACCGTTCATGTCCTGCGCAAGTCCTGGCCTGAGCCTGATCAGAAACCAGGTGAGGAGGAGGAGACGGTGGGGTACCACTTAGATCTCCTTGGCTCTATGTTCAGTGTGGGCCCCTTGTGACCGTGGAACAGCTTCTCTTGTTAGTTGTTTCTGGGAGGCTGATGTGGGGTGTGCAGGAGGAATTGATCAACATGTTTTAGAGGGGGAGCTCTCCACCTCTAAAAACAGAAAAGGGGTGTTATGTTTTCTTGCTGATCGGAGACTTAAGGAGAAAGCTATGTAATGTGGGCAGTGAATATCCCTTAATGACTATGATCAGTTTTAGAGAGTTACTCAGCTTGAGGGATGAGCAGGTGTGTGTGTGTGTATTCGTGGCCTGTGTGTGTAGAATAAGATGGGTTAGGTTAGAGTTGTCACTTGAATACAGCTCCTTTTGTGTGTGTAGAAGGATATATCTATGTATTTTTATATGTCTGGAAGCTGAGAATGCAGTTACTTGTTGTGCTGTTGTAACTGCACTAAGACAGTCATTAGTGTGGGCCCTTCCTCTCTGGGTGAGCTGAATCCAGGGGCATTAAGGAATCACCACTGCTGTTGAAGTCCCAGTGGCATGTAAAAAAGGCTGACAGAGGGAGAACTGTGTTTTGTTCTGCTTTTCCTCCCTCAGAGCCTGTGGATAAGGTGGCAGCAGTCCGCGAGTTCCGGGTCCTTCACACTGCCCTGCACAGCAGTCCTGCCTACAGAGATGCAGTGAGTGGGGCCTCACATTGTGTTGGCTGGTGCCTTTTGTCTGTCCTCTCTCTGTGAGCAGAGTCCCACAGTGGAGCCTCTGCTGATCTGTTCTAATTTCTTCTCAGGTCTTCAAGATGCTGGGGAACAAGGAGTCGCTGGATCAGATCATTGTAGCTACTCCTGGCCTCAGTAGTGACCCTGTTGCTTTGGGTGAGTCTAGATGTGATCCAGAGTATCTAAGGAAAGCCAGATAAAGCTAACCTGTGCTTAATTCCTGCCAGGGGAAAGGGAGAGTTCCCTTTCTCTGTAAAAAGTGCCGGTTTGGTCCCTTTGTGGAGCTTACTCGTGTGTCCGTTGTAGCTGTGCTCCTTTGGTAGTGTTTGGGGATGGATAATGGCTTCAAAAGGACCCCAAAGGAGAGCAGTGGGGATGGGTGCTTCCTCCCTGCTGCAGTGTGTTCATTAAATCCAAATTCTTCTGGCCTGGATATTACTTGGCTTTTTGGCACGTTGCTGTGAGGGAGGTGGACTGTGGGGTGCAGTCACAGCCTGGCTGGAGTGAGCCAGGTTTAATCCTGCCGGTAAGGTGGAGCTGTCTGTTCTGGAGCACAGCCTGTGGGATCTGGAAAAGCCCCATCCCTTGGGTGTGTGGCTGTGCTCCAGAGTCTCTCCAGAAAGACATAAATGCTTCAGAGAGAACAATGACAGAGTATTTATACTGTCTGCCAATGACTCAGTTCCTGAAAAACAATTAATTCTTCTGGTGTTTCCCATGGCTCCTGTTTGACTTGTATGACTTGTATCCTGTCTCCTTCTTGTCTTGTTTCCTGGTCCCTCCCAGGAGTGCTGCAGGACAAGGATCTCTTTTCAGTGTTTGCAGACCCCAACATGCTGGACACGTAAGTTCACCTAAGCTGGTGCAGTGACTAAGCAGTGCCCTTGTTGTGGTGTTGTATAGGCTGCTGCTTTTTGGGTGGGTTGGAGAGTTCTGCTCCTGCCTGCCAGGCAGATATACCAGGCCAGAGGGTCAGGATAGGACACTTCTTCCTCAGCAGCAGGAAAGAGGGAGCTGGTACTTTGATATACATCTACCTCCACTGTTGGATTAACCAAAGGAGATTTAGTGGGATATCATATCCAGATCTTGGGTTCATAGAATCACAGAATGGTTTGGGTTGGAAAGGACCTTAAGATCATCCAGTCCCAACCCCCCCCACCATGGGCAGGGACTCCTCACACTAGACTACATCACCCAAGGCTCTGTCCAACCTGGCCTTGAACACTGCCAGGGGTGGAGCATTTACCACTTCTCTGGGCACCCTGTGCCAGCGCCTCAGCACCCTCACGGTGAAGAACTTCCTTCTGTCCAGCCTGAACTTCGCCTGTTTCAGTTTGAACTTATCACCCCTTGTCCTGCCCAGGTTCAAACCAGGATCTGGTTGCTCTCAGCACAGAATTGCTTCCTATGAGAGCATAGGGAACATGCTTACAATGGGAAGGTCAGCGTGGGATCAAGGAGCCTCAACTGCTTTAGCTGTGTGGCACAGTGTGGGGAGGTGTCTTGCTGTCCAGGCAGAGGCAGCAGTGATGGGGCAGTGCTGGGCATTGCTGTACTGGAGGGTCTTGGCTGGTGTGGAGCTGCTCATTTCCCTGTGTCCGCAATTCATTCTCCTCTCTCTCTCCAGGCTAATCCCAGCTCACCCTGCCCTGGTGAATGCCATAGTCCTTGTCCTGCACTCGGTGGCTGGCAGCACCCCGCTCCCAGCCCCGGACACATCTTCCCGGGGCATGTCCTCTGGCTCCTACCGGGACATGCCAGGTACGTTCAGCCACACACCTGAGTGGGGACCCTGCAGAAAGGATGTGCTGCAGGATTTGCAGGCAAAGCTGTACTGACACACTTTGGCCTCAGGGCCTCTCCAAACCAAGTGTATGTGATGGCTGTTGATAGGAGAGTCCTGTGTGTGACCTCTGTTTTGTGCAGGTGGTGGGCACTGACCTCCTGCACATGAAACTGCTGGTGCTGAGGCCTCTGTCATAAGCAGTGTGTTAGCTGGGGCTGTCCTAGCTGTGTGGCCAAAGGCTCAACGGCATTCTCGTCTGGTGTCCGATTCCTGCCAGCACCCACTTTTCTCCATCTGATTCTCCCTTCTGTTGCAGGTGGCTTTCTGTTTGAAGGTCTCTCTGATGATGAAGATGACTTTCACCAGGTAAGCAGCCAGATGGGGTGGAATGGACTTGCCCTTAAAGCCTCCAAAGGTTTTCTTTCTTCCTGTTTCATGAGCATCACAAGCTGCTCTAGGGGTATCCTGGAGACAGACATGGACTGTGATGTGCTTGGATGCTGTTCATGGCAGGATTTTCTTGTGTGCTGAGGTAGGGTCCCAGCAGAACAGTGCAGAAGCACAACTTGGGAGAGCACTTGTCCTCAGCTTGATGGCCAGATTGACGCAGAGAGTTGCACATGGATGATGGATGAGTGTGACTGAGAAGGGTGAGAGTGTTGGTCCCTGCCCTCCTCTGCAATATAGGGAACTTTCATTTGCCAAAGGGCAAAGTATTTTATAAGAGAAATTGCATATTTAGGCCAAAAATGTGCCAGTTAACAGCTAATTGTTTTGTTACAGGCTAAGAACACTGGTTTTAAGCTGATGGACAGTACATTGAAAGGTTTGTGGGAAAAAGCACATTCCCTTCTGCCATGGTTAACTTTTAAAAGCTTTGTAGGAAACAAAGCCCTGGGAAGGAGCACACCAGCCAGATGTCCGTGGCACATGGACACTAACATCTGAGGTGGTTTTGTTTCCTTTTCCTCCATGCAGAGCACCAGATCCACACCATCCAGTAGCACCTCTGGCTCCCGCCCGGCTTCCCTTGGCTACACTGGGGCTGCTGGGCCCCGGCCCATCACCCAGAGCGAGCTGGCCACCGCGCTGGCACTGGCGAGCACCCCAGAGAGCAGCTCCCACACACCGACTCCTGGCACCCAGGTACAGTGGCAGCACTGGGAGGGCCTCCTAAGGCACAAGAACCAGTGCAAACCCTGCTCAGGTCTGGGCTGAGTTCTTCTGTATAGGCTCCAGTAAGCATGATGGGGGGGTGCAGCAGGCATTGTGCTGTGGCCCTGATTCCTGTGCCAAGTGTTCTGCTTCATGTACAACTTATTTCCTCCTAGGGTCATTCCTCTGGGACCTCTCCAATGTCATCCAGCGTCCAGTCAGGAACACCCATCACCAATGATCTCTTCAGCCAGGCCTTACAGCATGCCCTGCAAGCCTCGGGGCAGCCCAGCCTGCAGGTCAGTGTCACAGGCTCTTCCTTCCACACCCCATGAAAGAAAGGCCCGTATTGCACTGAGTGTTTCAGGGTGCAGTGGTTCTTACAGCTGCCTCCCGAGGCACAGCAGAAAGGGGCATCACTAAAGAAGTGCTTCTTGTGGGAGGCCTGATAGGCCAGTGCTCAGGTGCTGGGTGGAAGTGGCTGATTTGGGGAGTTTTCAGCAAGACTTTGAGCTTTCAAGGTCTGTTTGCACACCTAGCATTGCATATGTGAGCTCGAGAGAGGTGGGAGAGTGCAGTGTGGAAGAGTGGGCTGTGGGGAAGACTGGTTTTTTTCCACTTGAACACTTGTACCTACCCTTAGCTTCTTTTGTTTCCTGTCTGTAGAGCCAGTGGCAACCACAGCTTCAGCAGCTGCGAGACATGGGCATCCATGATGATGAGCTGAGCCTCCGAGCCCTGCAGGCCACTGGAGGGGACATTCAGGCTGCCCTGGAGCTCATCTTTGCTGGTGGAGCTCCCTAGCTTCTCGGGCAGGAAAAGCTGCACTGGTGAGTTGTGCTGAGGCAGCTCTGACGTTCTTTCTCTGGGACTTGGCACTGAAACTCTTCTCTGCACTGGGGTTCCTCCCTCCAGCATGGAGCAGTTGGGGTGGCTGCTCCTTTCCTTGCAGATGGGCAGTGTGCTCCTGTCTGGGTGAGGGCAGCTCCTCCACATACCCCTCTTCAGCCTCTTCCTCCTGGCCACCAGAGACAAGACCTCAGGACTTGGTTCAGCATGGAGAAAGAGGTGGCTCTGTGGGTTGGAGAGATCTCTGCAGTCTTGTTCTCCTGCCTGTTGTTTCATTCCTGCCCACCTGACATGATTCAAGTCCATCTTGTGTTGCTGTTGTGGCCCCTCTGTGTTGAACTGTATTAAATGGACTGTATTCACTTGCTGTTGTTTGGGTTGTGATCTGTCCTGGGTTGTGTTTTCATGGCATGGAGGGAACTGGGAAGCAATGTTTTGCCTGTTGTAGGACTGTTCTATCAGCAGAGGGCACTCCTCTAACAGAGTATCTGTATCTGTTAGAGCCCTGCTTGCGGTTTAGCTGACCTTCGCAGCCTCCTGCCAGGAGTTAAGCCAGCACAAAAGAGCTGCTTGAGCTCCAGATAGGCCCCCAAGAAGGTGCTGCAGAGAAGCATCACTTCTCTTGGAGCATTGTGTTGGGTGAGGCTGGTGAGTCCTGCAAGATCAGAACAAGGTGCAGGAGGTCATGGCCACCACAAGGTGACAGTAAAAGGAGTAAATGAGAAGCATGAGGGTTGAGGCAGTTGCCAAAGTGTGAGATACTGCTAAATGACCTGGAAGAAGTGCTTTGTGAGTGCCACAGGTTAGACTGGCTATAAAGCGTCTTCTCATCCTGGGGGCTATGTTGGGGGTCCCAAGGACCTGAGTTGCAAAGACAATCCTGGTCAATGGGAACTGAGAGAAGCCAGAGCTGGGCCAAGCTTCACTGTGATTGTATCATTGAGATTAACAAGGCATGGAAGAGGGAGCTGGTTTGCCTGGAATGCCATCATGCATTAGCAGGGAAGCTAAGAGTGGAAAATGCTCTCCTACCTTCAGGCTGCCTGTGCTCCCCTCTAATTCCTCTCCAAGTCCTTGCTGATAGGATCTCAGCTCTCACCCAGCAAATGCTGGGTTGTTCTCTCCAGTGTGTAGCTCATTGACTGATAGATTTTAATCCTGTCTAGAGGATTAAGTCTCTCAGGAGGGGAGGGACTGCTTTAATTTTTCAATATGTAGGAGATAGGATGTGATGGACATAACCAGCTTTTCTGACTTGATACACCCACTAAGGCCAGATGATGGCTCTGTTTTTACATGGGTGAAAACTGATTCATTAGCCCCCATCCCTGGTACCTTCACTCCTTGCTTTGCTGGGGGACTGCGCAGCATCTGCCCAGCATCCTCCCTCCTTTCTCCACTCTGGGGACAAGCCCTGCTGTCAGCCCTCAATCCTCCCAGGATTAGCTGTATCGCAGATGCTGCTGCCCCAAGCCGGCTCTCCCAGCCCTGCTCAGGGCTGGCAGGACTTGATTTGGGAGCAAGGGCACTGGTTTGCTTTGCTGTTCCATGTCAATCCTCAGCTTGGGGTTATTGGTGTCCCAAAATGGTATTTCTTTTCTGTCCTGAGCTCGTTTTTAGGGTTTGATCAC
Organism: Psittacus erithacus; assembly: GCA_009867235.2. Lineage (NCBI taxonomy): Eukaryota > Metazoa > Chordata > Aves > Psittaciformes > Psittacidae > Psittacus > Psittacus erithacus. The sequence goes on from WYDI02002339.1 coordinate 44,934, forward strand.
TTTGTTGACCCACATTTAGCATTCTTCCCTTATAATGGCTATTTCTGCTTTTCCCTGTGTCCCAGATAGTTGAGAATCGCCTGTCTATTTTGAATAGAAAGAACTTTTTCCTGATTTCTTTTGCAAATTGTGATACTTGGCTTGGAGCACCACATGAGCCACCTTCTCTGTCTGAACTGGCTATAGCAGAGCAGAACTTGGCACTGATGCTGTTCACGATGCGGCTGTTGCGTGCGCTTCACTTCCCTCATCTCGCCTGCCTTTGGCTGCCTAGAATAGACATGCTCAGCAACTAGGCAGATTTAGAGATGCAGGGATGGGAAGAGAGGCTCTGCCTGGCACTTGCAGGGCTGGTGCTGGAGGAAAAGGAGGAGGAGGAGGGGAAACTTTGCTGCAGGAGCTCCTGTAGGAGGGTGGAAGCTCAGGGATCTTCAGCTCTGGCTCTGCAGCAGCAAGGCAAGCGCTGCCTTCCTGCAGGGAAGTTGTGATGTGCTGACTCCTGCCTGTTCCTTGTGCTCCATCCCTGGAGCTGCTGCCCTGACACCTTCCCCTCTTCCTCCTGCACCAGCTTAGATTGGTCCTTCTCTGGGTTAGAGGTGCATCCGTTCTCATTAGGCCTTATCTGCATCCCGCATCCACCACACTGTTCACCAGCCAAGCATCACTGACGCTGCTGCAGGAGCAGACTGGAAGGTGCTTGGCTGACCCTTGGAGCTCAGAGCACAGTTCCCCAGTGTAAGCACTTGCAGTAGCGACTTTCTGGGTCTGACGTAAAAGAAGTTTTTGGTTCAGTTCCTTCTTTGCCTGCAGTGACCTGATGGGAAGCGGTGACTGGGTGTGTACAGGAGTAGTGGCAGCAGCTCTTTGTACTCCTGTCACCTTGTTGTTTGTAACCAGATGTGCTCTGCTTTTCTACTTTGGCCACCTCTGATAGCTTTTTCACTCTCTAAGACTGTCCTGAGCATACTGTCTCCATGAGCAGCAAAGCAGTGTTGTGTGTGCGTGTGTGATGGGATGGATTTCCAGCCAAAGGATAAAATGGAGATGGAGCACGATGTCCCAGGCTTCACATCCCTGATGGCTTTTGCAGTCCCGCAGCTTGTGTGACTGCCCACCTCCATCTTCTGCTTTCACAACTGTGTGTGAAGTGAACACAAAGGGCAAAACCTATCCCAGGAGCAGAAGTTGGTGTTTGAGGTACTGATTGTAGACACAGTCTCTCTGGTGTGGGTGTGCTTGGGTCAGATCGCAAACTGCCAAGGTTTCTAGCTCTTCAGCCTTGATTTCTGGCTCCAAATGACCTGTGTTGGAGCGATTTCCCCTCATCCTCCCATGTCTCTGGGATTTAGGAGTAAATGTTTCTTCCTTGCTCCCCCAGCCAAACAGAGGCTCTTAGTGTCTCCTGCTTGAAGGACTCTGGCACAGGAACCAATTCCTGAGCTGGGAAAGGTGGCAGAGCAACTTAAGCCAGTGCTGGTGTTTTGCCCAGCTCAATGTGCAGGAGCCAGAGGCCTATCCATCCCAATGTCATCATGGCCACTGATTCACAAGCTTGGTGAAGATGCCTGTCTTCAGTGCTCAAGGTCTCCCTTAGGATTTCTAGGGTACATCCATGCGCAGCAAGGAATTTGTCTGGCGGAGCCCTTGAACTTCAGCTTGATTTCCTTGCAAAGGACCCAGTGGTTTCCTGGCTGCTTTCAGCTTTGTCCTTGTGGGAATGCCAAAGTGTCAGAAACACCGAATCCTGTTCAGTTTTCCTTCTGTTAGCTTTGTGCTGATCCCATGAGCTAAATGGTCTCACCAAGGAGAAGGCAAAGGGAAGAGGGGGCAGCAGGAGCCCTCTTTATTGTTTCCTTTGCAGTAATGAAGTCTTGATCTTCCTCTTTCTCAGGCAAACTTTGGAGGAAGGAGGAAGGTTTTACTGATGCTGGGACAACTGATGAGGAATAAAGTGGGAGCCCAAAGGACAGGGCAGCCTCCAGGGGGAATTTAGTCCCTTTCCTTGCGAGAACCAACGTGTTTCTTTAGAAGAGGGAAGCTCTGATTTTAGCCACAAAGCATCCTTATAAGGAACTGTCCTTGTGATGCTAACTGAGCTCATCACAATAAAGCAGCATGATTTTAAGGCAACTGACTATTGGTGAAAGCAGAAGTGTACTAAAAATGTCACACTATGAAAATATGTCTATTTCCTGCTATTTTCTTCTATATTTATTATATTCTGATATTTCTAAATCAGTGTTTCTAAATCAGTGCATGTAGTGCCAGTTCTGCCTTACAAGGATGCTTGTGTTCAAGAGTATGGTAAGCAAAAGGAAAGGTCAGAGGGAAGATGATAAACATCCCCTGCTCTACCCTTTGAAGCCAAGACAATGGCTGAGCCACTGGCTTTGAACATGAAGCTTCCTGACTCCAGTCCTCTTGAACTGAGCCTGGAAACTTCAAACAGCATGAAACGAACACCCCCTCCAATGCTTTTAAGGTGAGAGCAGGGAGTTTGGGGAGCATTTCTGACCACACAGCCTCTTGAGCTGATTTTGAGGGTGCCAGCACACAGGATGCTTGTCCCAAAACCACTTTGAGACTTCTTATTTCAATGGTGGGGGGAAAAGATACCTTAAGAGTGTGGCCCACTTGGTCAGGGTGCATTAGCTTAGCTGTTGAGTTTGAGGGGAAGGTGCAGAGCTGTGGGGTTCCACTCCAGGAGTGATAAAAGCATCAGATGGGTTATGTAGGATCAGAGCCTGTCTTCCCGCAATGGCCAGTAGCAGATGCTGAAGAAGAAACATAACAACAGGATGAATAAAGATCCATCTGGAAGAGATTTTCCAGCATCTAGTTGGTTGAGGTTTAGGGGCTTTTAGAGCCAGTTCTGGGGAGTTCACAGACCCCAGACAACCTTTCTTTAAACCCAGAGAGACTTGTAGTGTCCCTGTATCCTGCAGCAAGGAGTCCTGTGGCTTGGCCACAGCTTCAGCGTCTATGACCCACAAGTGTTCAGCAGCTGAAAGATGTGCAGCCCTGGGGCTGCGGCACAGGTAACTTGTGGGATACCACGCTCCAAAGAGGGGGTGATGGTCCTGTAAAGCTCTGAGAGTTCAGTTTTGGGTGCCTAGGACTGAAGCAGCACCAGGTGACAAGGACAGTAGGAAGGAACCGGTCACTCTTGCTAAAGCAGAAAGTGTTGCTGATGGCAGTGTTGCTTTGTAATCCCCCTGGAATCCTGCTGGGCAGACTCCACACTATTCACCTGTGTGTAAGTGCTTTGGGTATGGCGCATTCCAGGGAAGGGATGAAATGTTTACAGTCCTGTCTCCACAGGATTCCTTTCTCAGCTGTAACTCCCTGGCATTAAATGCTTTGATCCCAAAGGATCTTCAGTTACACATAACTCAATCATCCCATGGGTCCTGCCAGCTGGTGTCTGGTCAAGCAAGTTCATTTCCCTTTATTCTTTTTCCACCTCATGTTTTCATCCTTCATCTTCATCCTTTCCCGATAGTCTGTGACCTACTTGCTTGTGGCTTTCCCAGTTGAGTTGCATGGAAATGATTTGGATGCTGAAAAACCAGGAAGCAGGTAACAGGCATGAAGCCTGCGCAAGGAAGGGCATCTCTTTCCTACCCAGGCCAGTGTCCTCTACAAGAGTTTTGAGACTTTAAAGGTAAAACCAAGCTCCTGAGCTGTTCCCACTGTCCTGCTGGGAGAGACGGAGAGCTTCCTGTGTCTGATGGGAAAAGAAACCAGCGCATCTGTGGTGCTGAGCCTTCGTGTCACCAAACAGGCTCTGGATTGAGAGCCAAGAACAGTGCTGATCTGCAGGCACTTGCCTTCTGTGTCACTTGGCTGAGAGGTGGCCAGCAGGGGCTGAACTGGGAAGGAGGAGCAGGAGATGGACCGCTTCTGAGCTGCCTCTCCCTTCCTGGCGAGACAGATAGCGCTGCTGGGAGCACTCAAACACTACAAGGTCAATGTAACCTCTTTCAAGTAGTTTACTTCCCTGAGCTTCATCTTAACATGCCTGGTGAGCTCGTAAGAGACTCCACTGGCATGTTTCCCAGCAGCAGTTTGAAGTGGCTTCCTTAGGACCAGGTAACTTGCTTAGTTCCTTAGAGAAAAATGTGGACTTCAGTTCCAACCCATGTTATGGCAGGGGATGGGAGAGCAGATTGTGGAGTGAGCCTGAACTTATGTCTTACCACAAGGACTGTGTGGGTTTAATGGAGATGAGAAAAGGGGCTGATAAGCTTGCTTACGGGATGGTGGGACTGGACCTTTCTTAGGGCCATTCAATGGGAGTCAGTGTTGCTGAGGAGGCTGCTTTGCCCACTGCTGAAATGTAGTGTTCCACAGGAGAGCGTGGTGGCTGCTCTGCAGCACGGGGTGATGCTCCCCTGGAATCCAGGCCCTGGCAGGAAGCAGAGGAGCACAGAAGCTGGAAAAAGAGCTACCAAAAGGTCCAGGTAAGCAAAACACAGCCTGGCCTGCTGAGCCTTAATAGAAAGCTAGAGCTGACACATTGTGCAGCATTAATATATCAACATGCAGCTGTTGTAGTGGGTCAGTCTCATCAAAGCAACTTATTGCTGTTCTTTTTAGTTTTAACATTCTTTTAGCTATTTTGGGCTCTGCATTGGGTTTTATTACACTGCCTAAAAACTTTGGGATTTGTGTCTGAGGGATGTGCCCACGTTTGGCTGTCGGTGTCACGGTTGTGCCTCTTGCTTTACCTGCTTTCCTGCTTTGTCAGGGAGCAAACTGAACAGCTATTGCCGGTGCTGCTGTTAATGTGACAAGCGCTCAGGTGAATGCGTTTGCCAAGCAGATGGGTGTTTAATGAAGAGGGTCATTTAGATGGGCTGAGTTTGTGGCTATTCCGCAGGTGGCACCTCTGTGAGCTCCTGCGATGGGTGTTGTGAAGCTCTGGGCTAGGAGGTGCTGGTGGGGTGACCCTGGGGGTCCCCTCAGTACCAGAGGGGAAAGCGCTGGAAAAGGGGAGTCCCAGTGAGGGGGTTTTTGCTGCTCTCCAAGGAGAGCATGAGATGGCTCTGGTTTCCTTGGGCATAGAATCAGAATGGTTTGAGTTGGAAAGGACCTTAAAGATCATCCAGTTCCAACCCTCATCCATGGGCAGGGAGGCCTCCAGTGGATGCCTCCTATGTCACCTAGAAAAAGATGTCCTGGGGCACATGATGCCTTCACCCCTTCTCTGCCTCACTTTTAAAGCCCTGGGGGTGGCATTTAGCACATGAGGGCTTCTGACACGTTTAATGATGCTTCTTGAGGTGATAGGTTTACTGTGCTGTCCTGCAAAGGATGTGAGCTAGGGAGGAGGATTTTGGTGTTGAAAGCAGAATACAGCAGCTTGCAGATAAATGATCTGCTTTGCTTCCTTCCCACCTCACTCTGTCATCTGGAAAACCTGTTGGTCAGTGCCAAAAGAAATAGGGAGTGGAATTTTGCTCTTTTCCTCTCAATTTCATGCTTGTAAATCAACTTGTTTCCAAAGGCATAATGCAAGGGGTAAGAAATAGAAGCTCTGATCTTCCAAAGCTCTATGCTCGTGTCCCAGCCTCATGGGGCATCGGCCCATCCTGCAGCAGCATCCCAGAGGATTTCCCATGCTGTGTCACAATGTGCAGTCTCACAGTCTTATCTCAGGAGGGGCTATGGAAGCACATGCACACATGCGGCATGACAGGCCTGGTGAGCACTCTCAGCCCCTTGTGCTGTGTTTGGAAAGATCTCTCTTTGCATCATCTGAAGCTGCCATCGCTGATAACAGCCAAAGATTGAGATGTGCTTGTCTGCTTCTGGAGGAGAAGACACAATAGAGGAAACATGTTGCCTGGCTATTGCAGAGATTCGAATGCTTGTGGTGTTATGTTTTTCTTTCCATGGAAGATTCGTCTGTGTTCAAAGCCATCACATCTACTGGTTGTTTGCCAGGGTCACATTCCTGGCCTGGGGTCAGCATAAGGTAATTGCTGTGTTCTTGTGAATAATCATAGAGTGGTTTGTGTTGGAAGGGACCTTCAAGCTCATCCAATTCCAACCCCTGCCACAAGCAGGGACACCTTTCACTACAGCAGCTTGCTCCAAGCCCCTGTGTCCAGCCTGGCCTTGAGCACTGCCAGGGATGGAGCAGCCACAGCTTCTCTGGGCACCCTGCGCCAGTGGCTCAGCACCCTCACAGGGAGGAACTTCTGCCTAAGAGCTCATCTCAATCTCCCCTCTGGCAGGTTAAAGCCATTCCCCCTTGTCCTGCCCTTACAGGCCCTTGTCCAAAGCCCCTCTCCAGGTTTCCTGGAGCCCCTTTAGGCACTGGAGCTGCTCTGAGGTCTCCCCTTCAGGAGCCTTCTCTTCTCCAGGCTGACCGAGCCCAGCTCTCTCAGCCTGGCTCCAGAGCAGAGCTGCTCCAGCCCTCGCAGCATCTCTGTGGCCTCCTCTGGACTCGCTCCAGCAGCTCCACATCCCTCTTGTGCTGTTGCCCCAGAGCTGGATCAGGACTGCAGGGGCGGGGCTCCCCAGAGCACAGCAGAGGGGCAGGATCCCCTCCCTGAGCTGCTGCTCATGCTCTGGGAGTGCAGCCCAGTGCACATGGGGGTCTGGGCTCAAGCACACACTGAAGTTGGGTCATGGGGAGCTGTTCCTCACCCAACACCCCCAAGTCCTCTCCTCAGGGCTGATCCCTTCAGACTCCCCCAGCCTCTCTTTGTGCTGGGGATTGCCCTGACCCAGGGGCAGGACCTTGCCCTTGTCTTTGTTGAACTCTATGAGGTTCAATATGGTCCCATCCCTTCAGATCCCTCTGGATTCCATCCCTTCCAGCATGTCACTGCACCACACAGCTTGATGTCATCACTACACTCACTGAGGGTGCTCAGTCCTACTGCTCCTGTCATTGACAAGGTGTTCAGCTCCTCTCTAATGAGAAGATGTCAAGTAAAAAGGGAGGTTTCATAAAAGTCACACTGCCTGGGCCACAAACATCCAGCAGCCTGTCTGCAGTGATGAGTAAAACTCTTCCTCCCGAGGAAAATCTGTGCTTGATGGTTTTTACAGGTTCCTCAGGGGAAGCTGCTCCTGCTCCGTATTGGAACCAAGTAGCATGATCTGGAAAAAGCTGCACATAAGTCGCACTGTGGAAGTTCTGATACTTGAGGGAAGCAGATGGAAACCTCTGCAGGAGGGGTTGTGCCTGGAATCACATTGCTTGTGTACGCACTCCTTGTTGGCTAGTGGGGGACATGGGATATGGCTGAGCAAACAAACTCTCTCTCAAGAGCACTTGCCTGCTTTGGGTGGGTGTGTAATCAATGCACAGCAGGTTTTGGGGTGTATTCAGGGCCCTGTTCTGTGTTTAGCACCTCCTGCAAACTGGGACAGGGTTGGAGCAACCCTGACATCAGCTGTATGCTCTTCCCAGGTACACAAGTTGGGCTTGGGAGCACCATGTGAGCATTGCACCATGCTCTGTGGGCTGCGGGACAGCTCTGCCTGTGGGAAGGACTCATGGTGGGTTCTTCTCCCACTCTGCCACTTGACCCTGCAGATGTTGCCCAGCTGTTGGAGTTTCTTTCCCAATGTTGTCCTGATGTCTCTGCAGCCAGAGTCAGGCTCACGCTGCTGCTGCCCTGAAGGGACTTGTGGGGAGAAGAAAGGACGCTAAGGGGAGCTGTAGCTTCTGGAGGCAGCAATGGGTGAAAGCTCAGCTTTGGTGCACTCCATTCATTTGAAGAGCTGTAACCGCTGTTTTGGGTGGGATGTTCCTGTGTATTTTCATGTTCCACCGCTCACTTTTTCCTCCCCTGCTGCAGGCTCCTCTGCTGAGCTGCAGGCAGTGATCTCACACAGCTTTGTCTTTCATTTTTAGGCACCAAGCTGCCTCCTGAGTCTCAGGAGATGATGCTACATCATCAGTCTGAATCTAGGACCATAATAATTATATTCATGGGATGTCTCAGCTCCTGGTCTAGGAGGTGAAGTGGTCTCGTGTTGAAGTCGAAAGAGCCAGGGCCGAATGCTTCCAAAGTCTTGCAGCAGTTTGAAGCTGAATTTTACACACAGGAGCAGTGTTTAGCTGTAGGTAGGAAGAAAAGCACCCCTAAAAGCAAACCATGCAGAGTGCCCAGCTGGTTTAGATGGGGGCAGAGGAAGAGGGAAAAGCAAAGGATTTACTGTTCTAATGAGGCAGAAACTCCTCGTTCAGCTCTGATCAGAACCCTTCTGTGTTTCCAGTTGGCAACTCAGTCAAGAGTGGGAGTTGAAAGCCCATTTCCCAGCCCACCAGCTGCGTCGTGTCATAAAAGGCAAAGCAGATCATAACGTATGCAGCTCTTATAGTGGAGCCCAAATTTGGGGTGGTGCAGAATGCTAAGTCCCATGTTTCTAACGGAGCCAGCGTGGGCTGCATGGCTTAGGCTGTTGATGTACAATGTTTCTTTGTCACCCCTGACTGTGGAAGAGTCTGAATGAGATGGGGTTTTGGAGGGCTCTGCAAGAAAAGGAGTGATAACGGGGTTTAGCACCTCTGGGAGCAATGGGGCCACCTCTTGTGCGGGAAAAGGAGCAGTTGTTTCGTGGTGAGCAAGAACACAAAGGGATTCGAGGCTGGGACTTACCATGGCTGAAAGTGAGAAAGCAGAATGCTCCCTGTGTTACCATCCTGTCATTACCCAAGCAGATGCTTGCTTAAAAGGAAAGATGAAACCCTGTATTTCAAGTTGATGGGGGAATTCCTGTGGGTCCTTAAAATTCACCATTAGCTGCCTCATTAGTTTCTTGCTTCCTCCAAACTGCCCCCCTTGCCCTGCCACTGTTTATCTGCAGGAGCACAGCAGTCCTGGCTCTAGCTTCAGTGCTTCAATACCAACTTTAAAGAGTGCAGCTGCGTCTCTCTCAGCTTTCCCAGTTCCCCATGGGTTTCTTCTATTCTGCTCACGTCCAACCTGGCTTTCCTTGCATGTAATTCCCTGCTCTTCTCATTAGCAAACCTCTCAGTGCTTCACATAGGCTCTTCCCGGCCTCCTGATGGGCACTCAGGAGGATGGGGAGGTTCAGCAAAGCAAAGTGACTTTTCAAAGGTTGGTGCCACGGCCCTGGAGCAGGCCAGCCCCTCAGCACCCTGTCCTGTGGGAGGACATCAGCATCACAAGGGAAAAGGCAGTCTCTTAGGAAAGGGGGTGTTTCTTCACCCCAGCTCCAAGTGTGCTCCGCTCCCGGATGTCACTCACTCCCACACTCCAAAGCATGAGTGTGGCTGGTCTGGCAAGGGAGGTGTGACCCAGGATGAAGGACACAGTCATCACCACTTCCCTGCTGTTTGTCTCGTAGTCTTCCTGACTTCCAATGATGAATAGATTTGGGCAGTGTTTGGCTTCACTAGGAGTGGCCTTTTGCGGTTCTGGTAGCAGGAACAGGAAGAGAGCTGGCACACAAGATGTGCTGCAGCCTTGCTGCATCCTCCTGGTGGCAGAGGGGGGTCTTTTCCTAGCAAGTGGTCCCTGCAGCCTTGTTGATATTGGGGCAGGACTTTCTGGCCTCCACATTCTTCTGTTTAATGACTGGGAGCAGTAGTTTTTTGTTATCTATCTCTCTGTACCCTTGCCTGCTGTTGGCTTCTTCAATGCACATTATCTGCATTCTTCTTTGCCTCGTATCAACCTTAATATTCCTCTTGCATATGTGGGGGAAGTTGTTTGCAAGCCTTGGGCCAGCTGCACCTTTGCTGAAGAGCTTCAATGTGAGCAAAGCCATCAGGCTCCCACCTTCTCCTTACAGAAGAAAGTGGGGGGGGATAAGAAAGAAGGACCAAAACCTCCAGAAAAGCCTGCACAAACCCAGGTGCTGAGGCGCTTGGGGTCCTTTATAAGGCGGTTGTAGGAGGAGTCCCGCCCCTCTGCCCCCATCTATTGGCTGTCTCGCAGAGGCAGCGCTGCAGTTGTCAGGCTCGCAAGCCGGGGCTCGCTGCTCGCTCAGCAGCTAGAGATGGGCAGGAGGCGGCCGGTGGTGCTGGCGCTGGCCCTGTGGGGCTGCTTGCTGGCCGGGTGGGCAGCGGGGCGCTCCAAGGTGAACCCCAGGATCATCGCAGCTCCCCAAGGTAAGTGCCGCGCCGCGGTGCGGGGCTGCAGCGGCACTGGGTGCAGCTGACAGCTGCTCCCTGCGCCAGGGGGTTCTACCTGTGCATCTCTTGAGGAGAGTTGGGCTTTTTCTTCCCTTTGTCCCTTCGGGGAGACTTTTGGCTTCCATTAACACAGGCTGTGGTCTCAGGAAGGGGCTTTTGCCTTCCTTGGGTGCTTTGAATTGGATTTTTAGAGCCTTGTTCTTTCTGTGTCCTTTTTCTATTCTCAATGCATTTTCCTACAAGCCGGATCTAGGGAAGGCTGTGAAAGCCCTGAAGCAGCCACAGTAACCATTCCCCCGAACTTGTAGAGAGAAATGAAGTGTACTTGCAGCCTGCAGTTAATTTCCTATTCATCTGCTGTGCTTTGCACTGAGTTCAGTGAGTAAATATTTGTCCAAGATCTCTATTCTCTGAGAAAACATATACATGTGAAACGGCACGCAAGGATTTAGAACCAGCTCTGCTCTAAGCACAAGCTGAACAAAGACCTGTTTTCAAGCAGCAAGCTTAGAGGACAGCCCAGGCTTCAGCTGCTGAAAAGAGCAAGCGACTGCTGGTTGCTTTTATCGCGTCTCTTCCAAGCTTTTGGATCCATCCCCTCTGGGGAAGCTTTAACAAAAGACCCCGTCTTGTCCCCGGGGTGCTGGTGGTTGTTAAGCCGCACGATGAGCTGAGCTGTGGCTCTTGCGCTGCTCTGCAGTACAACAGCTCCTCTGTCTCTCCCATTCGCTGACAACTTCAGAGGACCCCAATTTCCCATGGTTTATTCTGGGCCATCTGTTATTCTGCTGTTCTTGATAATGCACTTCCTCTGCAGGCCCAGCGCTGCGGGTGGGTGCCTGGCTCAGAGGTGTCCTCTCTGCACACAAAGGGGACAGGCAGAGCAGGGAAGGGTTGCTCCTGGTGTTGTGTCACTTGTTTTATCTGCTGGCAAATGAAGTGGCTCAGAAAAGGGGATGCAAGGGGGGAGAAGGCACAGAGCCTGAGGCAGGGCAGAGGATGGGGGTCATGCGTTTCTCTGTACATTATTTCCCTTGCCTTGCTTACAGGAAAGAAGGGGGGAAGTTAAATTGCTGTGTGCTATTGTGGCTGGAAATGCCTGTTGTGGAGTGAAACTGTGCTGAGGAGTGAGAGAGGGTTTGAGTGGTTGGTTTGAACCGGTCTCCATGGGCTGTGCTTACCATGCACGTGGAGTAGGGGCATAGAATACCAGGAGGGTTTGTGTTGAAGGGACCTTAAAGCTGATCCAGCTCCAACCCCTGCCACGAGCAGGGACGCCTTCCACTAGAGCAGCTTGCTCCAAGCCCCTGTGTCCAACCTGGCCTTGAACACTGCCAGGGATGGGGCAGCCACAGCTTCTCTGGGCACCCTGTGCCAGTGCCTCTTCTGCCTAAGAGCTCATCTCAACCTTCCTTCAGGCAGGTTAAAGCCATTTCTGCCATCCCCAGCCCCGCTGGGGTGACCCATGGCTTTCTCACCTTCCAACCCTTTGGCTTCTGTTCTTGATCAGCAAAGGAAGAAATGAGGAGACTGAAAGGTTTCTGAAATGCCCTGGGGGGTGAAGGTCTCTTCCTTGAGCAGCTCAGGGCTGCGTTCCCCACAGAGTGGGGTAGAAAATGACATCTTTATCAAGAAAGATGAAGCTCTCGGGCTCAGCTAGAACAGCTTCAGCAAGGCTCTACGGCAGGGTCACCGAAACAGCAGTTGTCATGAACTTAACATACAGGTCCTGGAAAAGAGTGTTGAAATCTAGGAGGATTTCAGCAAAGCTGTCTTGTTTGGTACACTTTAAATACGAATGCTCACACAGAAGAAGGGAAGCCTGATGATGGATAGAGAAGGAAAACAGTTCTGGGTGCAGGTGCAAAAATGATCAGAAGGGCAGGCGCATGATTTGGTTTTCCCTTCTCTGAAATACCCTCTGTTCCTCTGAGACAGGGAATGATAAGTCTCTGAGAAAGCAAAGCGTTCTTCTTGGTGACCTTATGGATTTCAGATCTATTTCTAAACCAGATTTTCATAAAAACCCTGCCACGTGCAATCTCCAGATTAAACCTCATTTTATTTTCAGGCAGATGTGACCTTTCCTAGCTTTGGATATTAAATATCACAAAACCTGCTGCAATTTAAGCTGAGGATTTCACATTCAAACAAACGTAACTGAAAAGCAAAGCTAACTTCTCTGCAGCACACAGGGGACTGTGGGGCTGGGTGGGAGGAAGCTCTTGGTCACTGAGCTGTGGACTCTGAATGCACTCTCCCCTTTCCAATAGAGGAATCCTTCCCAGTGGGCTGTCAGTGCTGCTGGGATAGCCCGTGCCATTAAGGTAGCTGCAGCATGGCGTCTGGATGGACAGGCAGGTACTAGTGATGGGTTTTGCAAGGAGAGGGGAGAATAGCAACCCCTGCTGTGAGAATGGTAGCTTTGATACTGAAAAATGCATCATTATGGGGGGAAAAGCATAGAATGATTTGGTTTGAAGGGACCTTAGAGCATATTCAGTTCCAACCCCTGCCACAGACAGGGACACCCTGTCCAACCTGGCCTTGAATGCTGCCAGGGATGCCCCAACATCCGCAGACTTCCTCTTTGGCCTTCTCTCTGCTGGAGAACACAAACTTGGCTGTAAAAGAAAGTTTGTCTAATTTACAAGAACTCCAAACTTCAGCAGCGCTTTTCCATCCTTCCCTTTTCTGCTGGAAATGCCTTTTGGTTAACAAATGGCTTGCGACAAGAAATCAATGCTCCTCGGTGTAACAGAATTAACTCAACTTGCACAGCTACAGATTTGCTCTTTGATTATTGTCAATAACTGATCTTTTCGTGGGTGAAATGAAGGATCTCTGCTTGTTAGCGTGTGCTTTACTGAATGTCACCTATCAGGAAAAGGAGGTTAAAACCTCCAAAGGGGGATGGGGTAGTTTATATAAAAGGCGAATGTTAAACAGAAAAATGAGGCTGGACAAGACTGGGACAAAGGAAATAACTGGGAGGGCAGCTCCGACTGTTTTCACAAGGCTTTGCTCTGTTGTTGGTTGGGGCTTTCTTTGTCATGGGAATTGTCTCATCTGATGTCCAGTATTCCTGCTTCAATAACAGGTTAAGGAGGGAATGTGGAGCATCGAAAGGAATATTTCCACCCTGTGGGCTTGTGCTGCACTGTGTGCAAGTAGAGAATAATGGTGAGCCCGGCTCCCATAGGATGTGTGGAAGGTGAAGGGTCCTGGTGCACTTGCTGTCTGTGAGCCTCGCAGGGCTGCAGCCGTTCTGGTTTACCTGGGTAATGTTGGCACAAAGGCATCTGAAGGCAGCCGATCCCATTGCTGCTCCCTGGGGCTGCAGCCAGCTCTCCTGCCAGCTTCTATGCTGCCACAGATGTGGGTGCAGGGTCCTGACTGAGACACCTGAAAGTCCAGGAGAACCCTGAATTTCCCATCATGTCTCTTCAGGCCGCATCAGCGAGTTGCCATGGCAACGTGCTGAGCGCGGGCATGATGCGCCAGTGATGGAGTCTCGCAGCCAGAGGCATCTGTTAATCTTATTTTTATCAATTTTTAAAGAGGGGGTGGTGGTATCTCCCCCACCTTCCTCCTGTTTCTTGCAGGAGCTTGGCATTTGCACTGTGTGAGCGTGGCTTCAGTGACTTTGAATATGAACCCTAACGAATATGAAGCTCTGGCTGGGGGACCATGTGTTATAAGGGATGGAATTTAGTAGCGGGGAGCTGCCACCTTTGACATATTGCTCTGGCTTTAATGAGGGGGAGATTGACAGCCCAAGACAGAGGTAAAGGAAGAGGTGCCTTTGTCTTCACATCAGGGGGTTGCAGCTAAGCCAAGGCCTGCAGCCAGGTCAGGAGGAAGGAAAGGAGCTTTCAGTTGTGGAACTCTGAGTCAGTGGCATTTTGCAAATGGGCCTCTTAACTGAATTTCTTTCCCTTGTTGTGGCTGTGCCCTGCCCATGCTTTGGTTCCTGGAGGAGATGGGTTGGTGGGTCCCGGGTTAGTGCCTGGTCCAACCAGAGCATCTCAGGCTTTGGAAATGCAAAAAGGGCACTGACAGCATCAGCACAGCACCTTTCCTGCCCTAAAGCCGCAGAGGCAAAGGGCAGGTTGGAGCCTGGCCATGCTCCCCACCCCAGCACTGAGCTCCCCTGGGCAGGGGGAACCCCAGCAGTGAGGTCTGGGGCATCTCCTGGAGTCCCCGGTATTCGTGTTGAAGCAGAAGGGGATGTCCAGCCATAAGTGCATCTTTCATTCAGCATGGGTAACACATGCCCCAGCTTAGAGGTACAGAATATGCACCAGCATTTTGTAGTCATTGCACAATAGCCGCTGTAAGAGTGTATAAATGCAGAGTAGTAACAGCGTTCTGAGGAAGAATTTATTATTTAATATGAAGCACATACCTGTGTTTTCCTTGTATAGCACTTAACTAAACAAAATCAGGGAAAACCAAGTCTCAACAATGGGAAAATCTCCACTTCAGCTCCAAGCAGACAAAAGCAAGCCTGGCTTTCTCAGAACTAAATCACTGCTGATGCTCCTGAGGCTATTATAAGTCACTATAAAATGACACAAAGAACCACACAAGGTGTGAGCCAAAAAACAGCATGGGGGGAAAATAAAGCAAAGTTATGGCCCTGATCACTCAGAAAGTACATTTTCCATAGAGATTCCCAAGAAGAATAGCTCTGAATGCCTTGCTATGAATCGGACTGCAGTGATGTGGTGATGTTACTGCTCACATATTATCATGATTTTCAGCATCATGGTGGTGCTTGAAGGCATTGATTAGGCTCTGGCCTCATTAAACTGTACAAACATGTAATGAAAAGCTGGCCTCCTGGAAAGCCTCATGCTCTGGGCCTCGAATAGAGCCAGTGACAAGGCTTCAGGAGTGGAGATGAAGACTGCAATAAAGCAGATTGGTGCTTTAGGGGATTGTTTCTGTCCAAATAGAACTGAGATGGGCTGGGCCCAGTCTGTGTTTCATGGGCACAGCCACAGTCACAGCAAGGAATTATTCCTTGCTCTAAAAACCAGTGATCTGCAGCCCCCAGGACTACTCTGGGAAGGGGTGTCAAGGCTGGTACCCATCCTCATGGTGATGGGAGGGATGATGCTGAAGCTGCTGCCGGGATGTGCCTGGTGCAGAGCTGGTGGGCAATGTCAGGCTTGGAGGCAACATTATCAAACCCAAAGGTGATGCTTCAGTAATTAGCATTTGCTGAGCACTAATAACTTCCATGGGAACAGGATAACCTGGGCTCAGAGCACGGGGCTGTAAAGGGGGGCTCTGCACCATGCCCAGACTCCATCCCATGCCTGCTCCAGCCCACCCTAGGCACCCTCCAGCCCCCAGCCATGGGTGAGAAGACAAATATTTCTGCCTTCACTCGCAGCTGCATGTGAAAGTATTTCTGGAAGCCAACAAGATTCACTCTGGAACACATAATGCAAAATTATGAGAGTCGTTTGCTTGAGTATTATCTAATCGTGGAGCTAAACTGAGCTGTGTGATGATATGGGAATGATTTTTACATGAGTAATCTGCAGAGAAGATGCTCTCCATAAATGTCACCTGATTTTGTTCTGATTTGAGCCCCTTTATTTATTGCACTGTTGTGCCTGTTTATTACATTCAATTTCTCTTGCTGGCATTTTACCTCGCTGCACCTGCCACTTCTGAGCCTGCACAGCGCCTCTAGGTGAGGACAGTGCAGCCTCTCTGTGTCATCCTCTGCTTTGATAGCGAAGGAAGAGAGGGAATACAGAGGAAATAGATGCCAAAAAAGCTGCATACATGTTCTGAAAGCAGT
Source organism: Psittacus erithacus (assembly GCA_009867235.2). Taxonomy (NCBI): domain Eukaryota; kingdom Metazoa; phylum Chordata; class Aves; order Psittaciformes; family Psittacidae; genus Psittacus; species Psittacus erithacus. The sequence continues at coordinate 60,881 of WYDI02002339.1, forward strand.
GCTGGCAGCAAAAGGGACTGGAGACAGTCACAGGATCCCAGCCTGGTTTGGGTTGAAGGGAGCTTAAAGCTCCTCCAGCTCCAGCCCCTGCCACGGGCAGGGACACCTTCCACTAGAGCA